>JAGFNQ010002480.1:676752-882920 GCA_024364735.1 Boesenbergia rotunda
GCTAAGGCTGATGAAGGGATACTGGTCGGGTACTCCCTAGTTAGCAAAGCCTACCGAGTCTACAATAAGAAATCTAGATTGGTTGAAGAGTCTTCTGATGTGGTTTTTAAAGAAATTCCAAAAGCAAATGACCAATCAGAAAATGTAGAAGGAGTTCAACTCGAACATAGGAGACTAAGTTTGAATGAAACTCCAATTGTTGTTAATAGTGATGAGTCTGATGACGGTGAGCCTAGACAACCCATAGATCAGCCGGATCCTGAGGCTAAGTTTGTGTCTAGTGAAGTCATTCAAGAAGCACCACCAACACCTAGGCAAACTAGATTAGCCTCTAGTCATCCCCAAAACCAAATTATTGGAGATATCCACCATGGAGTTAGGACTAGATCATTTTTCCGAAATGAGGCTAACGAAGTTGCCCTAATTTCTAAAATTGAACCTAGGAAAATTGATGAAGCATTAAATGATCCCGATTGGATCATTGCTATGCAAGATGAACTAGGTCAATTCGAAAGAAGTCAAGTTTGGGACTTAGTCCCTAGACCTAAGAAGACCACCATTATTGGAACCAAATGGGTCTTCAAAAATAAATTGAACCACAAGGGAGAAATCATAAGAAACAAGGCACGCTTAGTGGCCAAGGGCTACAGTCAAGTTGAAGGCCTTGATTATGATGAGACCTATGCTCCCGTGACCCGATTAGAGTTCATCCGATTGATGCTTGCATTTGTAGCACATCGGGGTTTCAAGCTCTATCAAATGGATGTCAAATCGGCCTTTCTAAATGGTTTAATAAGGGAAGAGGTCTATGTCGAACAACCTCTGGGGTTTGAGAGTTCCGATTTTCCAAACCACGTATTTAAGCTCAAGAAAGCACTTTATGACTTTAAACAAGCACCCCGAGCTTGGTATGAGTAATTGTCGACATTTTTAATTGAAAAAGGCTTTGTAAGAGGCCAAATAGACCCTACACTATTTCTACGAAGAGATTGTGACAATATATTTGTAGACCAAGTATATGTCGATGACATTATTTGTGGCTCAAACAATAAGGGCTATTTAAATGAGTTCATTGGACACATGAAAAGTAAATTTGAGATGAGTCTAGTGGGAGAGTTGACTTTCTTCCTTGGACTTGAAATCAAACAAACTCGAGATGGGATTCATGTGCACCAATCAAAGTATACTCAAGAGATGCTTCGAAAATTCAACATGAGTGATTCAAAAGAGGTAACCACTCCCATGGCTACCAACACAAGATTAGACAATGATGAGAGTGGTAAACCTGTTGATTGTACTCAATACCGAAGCATGATTGGTAGTCTGCTATACCTCACAGCTAGTCGACTTGATATACTATTTGCTGTGGGTATGTGCGCTAGATATCAAGTTTGTGCCAAGGAATCTCACTTAATTGTTGTCAAGATAATTTTGAGATATCTTAAGGGCACAATTAGTGTTGGTCTATGGTACCCCCGTACCGAATCATTTGACCTAATCGGCTATACCGATTCCGACTATGCTGGATGTAAGTTGGATCGGAAAAGCACTAGTAGGGGTTGCCAATTTTTAGGATCATCTTTAGTTAGTTGGTCAAGTCGGAAGCAACATTGTGTTGCTCTCTCCACGACCGAGGCAGAACATATTGTTATGGGAGAGAGCATATCGCAATTGTTGTGGATAATTCATACTCTAGAGGACTATAGATTAAGCTATAAGGGTGTGCAAGTGTTGTGTGACAACATAAGCACAATTAACCTAACGAAGAATCCGGTCCATCATTCTAGGACTAAGCATATTGAAGTGCGTCACCACTTCATTAGGGATCATGTTGCAAGAGGAGATGTTGTACTCTTATATGTAGAGTCCAAATCGAATCTAGCGGACATTTTCACTAAACCACTCCCCGAAAATGAGTTTAGTTTCTTAAGAAGGGAGTTGGGAATGTGTCGCACTTTATAGACATCAAAATGCATTCAATACCCTTGATGATCATTTCAAATTGTTGGGAAACAATTGGGCAACTTGGGGACATCTCACACAAACTATAAGGTTCAACAAAACATTTTTGTTTGTTAGATATAGGGTGAGATGTTAGGATCAACTAAATTTCTTGAAATGTCATTACATCCCTTGAGAAATTTGGTTGACGAGATAAAAATCACTTCGGTGACCAAGTATGAGGAAAACCAATGCATAACACATGTGTACTTGGCTCCATGATCATACTTGGACATTCCAATCAAGGAAACTTGATTGGAAACTTGAATTTGATACAAACTTGGTTGAAATTGATTGGATGTTTGTTGTTTGAGTTTGACTCCACTTGGGTGGAGCAAAGTGTTTGTAAACCCATAAAGACTTTTGATCCTTGTTCAGGGATCAATTTTAGTCAAGAGACAACTTCCAAGATCGATAACTCTCATCAGATCTTGTCAAAAATCACTTGGAAGTCTGAAACTGCAAATTTCAGATCGTATCAGGAATTTCAGGAAGCCTGATCGGTCACCAGACCGATCAAGAGTATGTCTGATCGGTCCAACGGACCGATCCAGCTCCTGTGCGAAAAACTGTCAAAACCCACTACGCTGGTCTGGATCGATCCCCGGACCAATCTGGCGCCCTCTATGGTGATCGGTCCACAGACCGATCAGAGGGGTCACAAAACACTTCGCAAAAATTGACCAAACTCACTGTGTTGGCCTGGATCGATCCCCGGACCGATCTAGCATCCTGTTTTGATCGGTCCACAGACCGATTAAGGGGTTCAAGGGAAAAACCTACAAACCATCTGATCGCTTCTTGATCGATCAGCCGATCGATCAGGAGCCTGCCTGATCGGTCACCCCGACCGATCAGGACCAGGCCAGTCCGATCAGGCCGAAGCCTGATTGGTCTAGGCGCTACCAGATCGAACGGTGATCCGTTCGATCACATTAAATTTCGGTTGGTGGACCGATCCACCAACCTAATAACTTCGCGAAAACCCCTTATTCCCCAAAGCCCTAGCGCCGAAACACCTTCCCACGCGATCTTCTTCGTGTGTCTCCTCCTCCCTGCGCGTGTTCTTCCTTGTGCGTGAGTTCCTCTTGCGCGTGAGCTCCTGTGTGCGTGCGGTTGTCCTACGAGCTCCTCCTTGTATGTTGCAAGTTTCCTTCTTGCTCAAGGTCTTGAGCACATTTCTTGCGCCATGATCTTTCCCCTGCGCGAGCTCTCCTTCAAGCATTTAGAATCTTCTCAAATCAACATCATGGCACCTAAGTAAGAGTTTTGTTGGTTTTCATTTCATATCAATTCTTAGATTATGAACTTATGCTAATCATAACTTGTCTTTTGTGCTGTGTGTGCCATTACCATGACTCTATGTTTTTGCCGTGACCTCCCTTGCCATGACCTTTCAATTTTACTGATTAAACCTAATCTCCTTTGATCACATCTTACTCCATTGATCAAACCTATGTTCATTTGCTCATTTTCTATTATGATTAACTTGATGAATATCTTGACCATGTGATCCTGTAATCGTGATTGTATCAATATTCGAATCTGTGTCTTGATTTCTCTTCATCTTGATCAAATCTGGTGCCATAATTCTTTAATTCCTTTAGAAAGTCATCCAAAGGGAAAGAATCAGTGGAGGGCAGCTCAAAGGGCAAAGCCCCTTCTTCCTCCGCGCCCTCTCGAAGGCCTCAGCCTTCATCAAGTTCCCGTTTTCCCAATGCTGCCTGTAAACAGGCATTTCAATCCAGAACCTTCAAGTTGCTCTCCTGCCGATCAATTGACATTCCATTTCTATCCGAGCACTGTCCCTCCATCATGGAGATAGTAACCTTCTACAACCTTGGCTTTCTCCTCTCCTTGGAGCGGACGATAAACTATGATCTTGTCTCGGAGTTTTACAACAATCTTCAACAAGGGCCTCAAGGAGGTTTTGAATTCACCACCCGCATAGCAAAGAGAAATCTCGATTTCTCTTATGAGATTCTAGCGGAGTATCTAGGCGGTCGACGATCGCCTAACCTATATTCTATTTATCCTGAGCTCCCAGACCCTTTGTTGGCTCCTTTTGCCGATGTTACCTCCGACACCATTTATCAGCATTTCTTTGGACATCCCCGTCCAGCCGGGCTTGACGAATTGGGTCCTGATTTTCCGACTTTTGCAGCACTCCGTCTCTCTCCTATCGATTACATCCTCTTCAAGATAATCACCAATTAGATCTTGCCTATCACCTCAAAGCCCTTGACCGAGATCCGTCCCTATCATTGCCTGATGCTCTATGGTATGCACCGCTGCATGGACTTTGACATCACGGAGAGTATTTTTCAATCCATCCTATCCTATAGAGAGCCGAGCCGACGCACTGTCTATATGCCATTTGGTCACGTCATCACCGACTGGCTTATGTCAGTGGGAGTTGATGTCACCAAGGGCAGGACAGTGTCCATAGTTAAACAGGATTGCCGACTTGGCAGGCGAGCATTCGCCAAGTCTGGTATCATTATTCGAGATCACGATTGGGCACTGGTTTGGAAGAACGGGAGGGGGCTTGGCAATCTACCTGGGGGAGGTCCACATTTTCAGGCACCAGCTGATGCTGCGGCATATCAGGAGGCTCCCGCTGCTGCTGCCGATTACGACTATGAGCCGGACCCGTACCTACGCTGGCAGATTTCCGAGCTGGATCGGACGATCCAGCATGATCTTCACTTGCGAGAGCTCTATCGCGAGGAGGTCCGATCGGGTTTTCGCTCCTTCGATCGCAGACTGACCGCGGTGGAGTCTAATGTCTCCGGGGTGGGCGCTACAGCAGACTTGGTATGATGAGTGGCGCCGCCACACATTTCCGGGAGATACGCCCTCCGGCAGTGCTGCACCTGGGTCTTTTGCACATGATGATGCCACGATGGATGACCCTATGCATGATGACCCCCCCCCCCGGCCGATGGTTGATATACTCTGCATCTGCTTGTGATTTGTCTATCTGACTGTTTGGATTGTATGACTTTCGGGTTGTATGTCTCATGACTCTTATGGCCTTGTGCCGCTTTTGTCTTGATTTTGATGCATTGATATGCATCTACTTGGTTGTCTGGTTTTGATGTGTGATGCACTTGACTTTCCAGGCTATGCTTTATGCCTTATTTCTATGACTAGATTTTGATTATGCTTCATTCATCTAATATTATGTGTTGCTATGATTATGCTATGCTCCATGTTCATATGATCATATGATTGTTTTGCCATGACTTATCTTTATCATATGTGTTTTCATATGCTTTCAAAATACATCATATCATACCTTTGTTGTTTTGGGATACCCCTAGAGTTGAGGGGGAGTATATTTAATCTTAACAACCTGTCTAGACCCTTTTCGGTGTTCGACAAAGGGGGAGAGTGTGGTTGGTTAAGTTTGGGATGATAATGTTGTAGGGGGAGGATCCTGATTTCCCTATGATTCTGAAATTTGAGAAAATTAATTTCGAATCCCTAAACTTAAAATCGGATTGTCAAACAACAAAAAATGAGAGATTGTTAATGCAGTCTGACCCTGATTGTTGTTTTAGTGTTGATATCGATTTTAGTTTAGGTTGATGATTATGATTATGATTGGGTTTAAGTCCTGGTCGTTGACTAGGCATACCTAGTGGGACTAGGTTTGATGAAATCTTAGCTTGGAGGGCTAAGTGTGGAGAAATCCTAACCTGGAGGGTTAGGTGTGAAAAATCCTAGCTTGGAGGGCTAGGTGTGGAAAAGTCCTAACTTTGAAAGTTGGGTGAAAAGTCCTAGCTTGGAGGGCTAGGTGAAAAGTCCTAACTTGGAGGGTTAGGTGAAAAGTCCCAACTTGGAGGGTTAGGTGAAAAGTCCTAGCTTGGAGGGCTAGGTTGGATGAAATCCTGACTTGGAGGGTCAGGTCCTAGCTTGGAGGGCTAGGTTGGGTGAAACCCTAGCTTATTGGGCTAGGTTGGAGCCCCTGGATCGGTCTGGTGACCGATCAGGGAGATTGGCACGGTGCTCCTTCGTGGATCGGTCTGGTGACCGATCCAGCGATGACTGATCGATCTGGTGACCGATCAAGGAGTATGCGTTTCACTCACTGCACAGCTCCTGATCGATCTGGTGACCGATCAGGGAGCTCACAAGTGGGTTGAGTTCCCCTGCTGATCTGCTCCTGATCAGTCCGATGAACGATCAAGGAGCATCCAGTAGGTTTTTGGGAACCTACTGATCAGCTCCTGATCAGTCTGGTGACCAATCAGGCAGAAACTGTGACCGATCAAGCTGAACGATCAACTGTCGTGAGGTTTCTCACCCTAACCGATCAGGCTGGAGCCTGATATTTCTGGGAGCAGCCTGATCGGTCTGGTGACCGATCAGCCAGTGGATTCCGAGCGGGATTGTGGCAAGCTAACTTTCGGATCGGTTTGGTGACCGATCTGGTGACCGGTCAGGGTGACCGATCATACGAGCTTGCGATCCCAAGTTTCTCACTGTGGACCGATCAGGTTGGAGCCTGATCGGTCTGGGATAGTCCTGATTGGTCCGATGACCGATCACTTTAATTCAAATTGCACTGTCAGACGCTCTGATCGCGTCTGATCGTATCTGATTCTCTGCGCTTGATCTCTGATACTTGATTTTCTGCTTGATATATTGTGCTAATAGTCTGATTAAGCTGCAGGTGACAGGGATGGATTCAAACACTCAAGGAGAGTCAAAGGAGGCCTTTCCTTGGAGCAGGTTTGTCCATTTGCCATCTCAGGTTGCAACGGCTGGAGCTGCTGACTGGAGCTTGGCTGAGGGAAGCTCAGGAAGTCCAGGGAGAGCTCAGTGGTAGCTGGCGTTGGCAGGTGAGCTGCTGGAGGCTGCAGTGAGGTGGTGACATGGCGCTGGTGGAGAAGACTTAAGCTGCGTAG
This sequence comes from Boesenbergia rotunda, assembly GCA_024364735.1. Classification (NCBI taxonomy): domain Eukaryota; kingdom Viridiplantae; phylum Streptophyta; class Magnoliopsida; order Zingiberales; family Zingiberaceae; genus Boesenbergia; species Boesenbergia rotunda. Next base: position 683,670 of record JAGFNQ010002480.1, read on the forward strand.
CGGAGAAGTGGAGAAGAGACTTCTGGCTAGAGCTTACTGCAACTTCTCCTTATTGCATTCTTGTGCTTGTGCGATTACTTCCATCATCTCTTGAGCAAGCAACTGCAATCTTTGAAGCAACCATCTGTTACTTGAGCATTGGGAAGAAGAACCAGAAGGCTTGGCGAGTCCATCAGCGAGAAGACACGAAGAAGGGGATTCTTGTTTGAGATCTGCGCTGAGTGGAACTCGGGAGAAGTTTGTCTGAGTTCTTGCTATCCTAAGTGCTAAGTATGATCTTTTTTGTGTTTCATTGTGCTTAAACATTTATCCTTGTTGAAACGCTGTGGAGAGGTTACTCCACCGAGAAGGAGGTTGCATTTTATCCGGTGTTCACCGGGGCTTGATCTGCCGACGATCAAGAGATCGCCCACCTTACGGGCACGCCAAGGAGTATGGGCAAGTTATCCCCGAACCTTGTAAATCCTCTTGTTAGCGTTCTTGTGTTTGCTCTTAGCTTAGCGTTTTCATTTCTGCATACTCTGTTTTTCTTTTAGCACACGCTGTGCTACTAACGTTTGAAGTGCAGAAATTCGATAAGCGCTAAATATCGGTGTCTGGCTATATTCACCCCTCCCCCTCTCTAGCCATCCAAGGTCCAACAACTACAACTGCGATGACGAAGGGCATATCAGAGACAACTGCCCACAATTGAAAAACAAGGAAAAAGAAAAGGACAAAGGGTAACGAACATCAATGTAACATGGAGCGAGTCGTCATCAAAAGAGTCCAAGCTTGAGAAGTATACCAGACTAGCACTAATGGCAAGTTACCAAGAAGAAGATGAAGAAGCTACTTTAGAAGAGAGCGTCAATAAAGTGGGAGCATCTATTAACGAGTGCAAAACGGTAACTGAGGTACGTCTCTTACCTTCTAATAAATTATATGAAGCTATTAAAATGCTAAGTAGATCGCTTTGTAAAACTAGGGCAAAGTATATAAATTCAAAGAATAACTATGCATGCCTAGTAGAAAATTTTGACAAACTTAGGTATCAAAATGCAAAACTAAAAGAGCAAATAGAAACATTGAAATTAAGAAAAACAATTCTACGTATTCAAATTCAAATGCTCCAAAAAGAAATGTGATAGGGGTCAAATTATAGGGGTCAAATTATAAAAGTATCAAAATATGATATTCCACTAAATTGCTTGATAAATCCGGTAGATAGAATTTTTTTTGGATACCTAAATCTGTTCTGACATATTAGATTTTTTTTAATTGCTAGAAATTTAGTAGTTAATTGGAAATAATTTTTCATGGGCATTTTGTTTGATTTTAATTTGTTTTAAATTTTTTATGATAGATAAAAATGTAATCTTCTAAATGAAAAATTTTCGACATGTTTTTACTGGTATATAATTTTTTATGAATTTTTAACAAAAATGAAATTTTAAATTTTAAATTTTAAATTTTCTTGGAGATTAATTTTGTCAAAAATAATTTTTTTGGTAGATATTTGTTATAATTTACATGTTTAAAAAAATTAGCAACTTTTTAATGGTAGAAATCTATTTTTTAGAATTTATTTACAAAATAGCTATTTTTGATAATGAGAAGGTGCTCTCTCTAAATATTTTTTGATATCCAGATTGATTCTGTTTGTCTTTGACAAAAAATTTTAGAATTTTTCATTAAATAAAAATAATTTAAATTATTTTTGGTAATTTGAGGTTTAATTCTTAAAAATCATTTTACTTATAAAATAATTTCGGTAAAAAAACAGAATCTTAGATTCAATATGTAAAATCCTTAGAAAAAATTTTAGATTTTTTTCTAATTTTTTAGCCACCTATTTTTACGAGTTCAAAGGGGAAAAGTAATGGGGATTAAGTTAAGGAGGATATTACAATTTTGATTGCATTTTTATTTCTTGCACTTAACTGCAATATTTGATGTAAAGATTATTCTTTTAATCAATTTGATTCTTAGTTAACCCTAAAGCTAACTCAGGTTTATGCATATCAAAAAGAGAGATATTGTGAGTGTAGGACCGGTATCGTCGATAGAGGGGGGGTGAATATCGACCGTAAAATCTTTTCGCAGAAACTCGTAAACTTAAGAGTGATCGTTCTGGATAGAGCGTTAGTAGCACAGCGGAAAATAAAACAGAAAGAATAAAAGACAACACAGTGCACGCGAGATTTTTTACTTAGTTCCCAACCCCCTAGGGAACGCCCGTCCACTAATGGTCTCCTTTCCAGACTTTCCGGAGGCGGAGAAACCCGTCTTACAGTGCAGAAGTTACAATAAAAAATATAGTAAAATAAGTGCGGAATAATAAAAGCAAACCGAACAAACAAGATTTGAAACTCGACCGATCTGGATCTCCGAAGTGTCGCGCACTTCCTCCTGGAGCCTCCCGGTCGTAGAGCCTCGTCTTTAGCGCTTTGTCGTCAGTCAAAAAGCTCAGAATGGATCTTGGAAGTTGTGTCTAAAGCTGAGGGGTCGAAGCCCCTTTTATAGGCTTCATACGGGCGCCTATGATCACCGGGCAATGGGCTTGGTCAAACCTCATCTCCGTGCCGAACTCGCCGCAGCTGATAAGCTTCTTGACCAGGGCGCCCTATACCTCCCAGGCGCCTGAATGAACCCAGTCAAAGCGTATCTCTGCTTCGAACTCGCAGCAGCAAATACAGCTTTGAACTCGGGCGCCTGTATCGGCGCCTGAATGGAAGCCTATTCTGCCTTCTTTTGACTGACACCTTTTCTCTTCTTTGAGTTAGGCGCCCCTGTTGATGGGGGCGCCTGGATCCTTTGGGGCGCCCCCATCAATGGGGGCGCCTAGCTTCTTTGGATTCCAGCCCTATTGCCTGCTTTGTCTTCCATTCTAGGCACCTGCAAGATACACAAATACAAAGCAAATATACACACATTCTCTGCCTTAAGGACTTGGTTGTGACTTCGGATTTCCACGAAACCCTAGGTCGAACCGACGCAAGTTCCCACCCCCGAGAACGCGCCTTTCACCTACTCCTTTCAGGAGACGGTTGCCACCCAGTCCATTCGGGTGGACTTTTACTTAGCCTCCGATACTCTCGGATCTCGAGACGTCCGAACCCTGACCCGTCTCTACATCTGTCCTTAGTCATCGCTCAGCTAAGTTGCTCAATCCCTCGGACCAAGACTTCGTGCCCAAACCCTAGGTCCAGGACTTTGGTGCCCAACCCTCGGCCAGGTCTTCGTGCCCAATTCCTCGAACCAGGTCTTCGGTACCCAACCCTCGGCCAGGACTTCTTGCCCAGTCCTCGACCAGGACTTCGTGCCCAACTTCCGGTTAGGTCTTCGGTGCCCAACTTCCGGTCAGGTCTTCGGTGCCCAACTTTCGGTCAGGTCTTCGGTGCCCAGCCCTTTGTAAGGACTTAGTGCCCAATCCATGATCAGGACTTAGTGCCCAATTCTTCGAACTAGGACTTATTGCCTAGGTTTACTAGGACTTTCTTTCACTTTGGTACTCCTCCTTTGCTCACCCTTCCCTTGTTCAATCTATCACTGACTTAATATTTATACAGACCACCAGAGTCTGCGATATTTCTTCACTCAGAAAGACCTGAATATGAGACAACGCCGATGGCTTGAGTTGGTGAAGGACTACGACTGCGAGATCTTCTACCATCCAGGAAAGGCAAACAAAGTGGCCGATGCACTCAGCCGGAAGTCAAGTGCCACCTTGATGTCCATAGCCATATTACCCCGACCACTCAAAGAAGAAATTATGAATTTTTTGGGGTCGAGCTCATCTCCGGACGACTTTCCACCATGACCATATCACCCACGCTATTTGAGGACATATTGGAAAAATAAAATGGTGATCTGGGTCTTCAGAAAATAAAACAGGAGATCCTAGAAGGGAAGGGCGATGGTTTTCATATCGCCAAAGGGGGAGTACTCTACCTTAGGGATGGTCTATGTATTCCTAATGATCCGGAGCTTCGAACGGAAATACTGGCAGAAGCTCACGGAACCCCTTATTCGATGCATCCAGGATCCACCAAGATGTATCAAGATCTGAAGGAAAAGTTTTGGTGGTCCGGTATGAAGAGGGATATAACTCAGCATATTAGTACTTGCATGACTTGCCAGCAAGTAAAAGCAGAACACCAGCGACCCGGAGGAGTTCTGCAGCCACTCGAAACTCCGGAGTGGAAATGGGAAGACATCTCTATGGATTTTATTTCAGGGCTTCCCAGGACTACGAATGGATATGATGCGATTTGGGTAATTGTGGACAGGCTGACGAAGTCTGCTCACTTCCTGGCAATCAAGATGACTGATTCAATGGAACAACTGGCTCAATTATATGTTAAGGAGATAATCAGACTTCATGGAGTTCCCAAAACCATCATCTCAGATAGGGATGGTCGCTTTACTTCACATTTTTGGGAGTGTATTCAGAAGTCTCTCGGCACTAAATTGCGATTTAGCACCGCCTTTCACCCTCAGACTGATGGGCAAACTGAACGGGTGAATCAAGTACTAGAAGACATGTTGCAAGCTTGTGCCTTGGATTTCAAAGGGAGCTGGTGTCGATATCTATGCTTAGCGGAATTCGCTTATAACAATAGCTACCAAGCTACTATTGGAATGACACCTTATGAAGACTTGTATGGGAGGAGATGTAGGTCTCCGATCTGTTGGTACGAGGGTGGCGAAAAGAAGGAAATGGGGCTCACAACGGATGTCATTGACAGCACCACCCGAGCTATACAGAATATTCGACAACGGATAGAGGCTGCTCAGAGCCGGCAGAAGAGTTATGTCGATGTCCGGCGTAGACCACTGGAATTTAATGTTGGAGATTTGGTGTTCCTCAAAGTGGCTCCTATGAAAGGGGTGACAAGATTTGGGAGGAAAGGAAAACTAAGTCCGCGTTATGTGGGGCCATACCTGATCCTGAAAAGAGTTGGTAAGGTGGCATATGAGCTGGAGCTGCCTCCAGAGATGTCGGTCATTCATAATGTGTTCCATGTGTCAACGCTTAAAAAGTGTATCCCAAATATGGACCGAGTGATCGAGCCACAGACAGTACAAGTGCAGGAGGACCTAAGCTATGAAAGCAGACCTATCCAGATCTTGGATCGGGAAGTCAAGAAGCTAAGGAGTAAGGAAGTACCCTTAGTCAAGGTTCTATGGCAAAGTCAACGGTTCGAAGAAGCTACCTGGGAACGCGAGGACGAGATGAGGCGCAAGTACCTGGAGCTATTCTAAGTTCGAGGACGAACTTTCACGAGGTATGGGGGATTGTAACGACCCGAAAAATTTTCCTAATATTTCTTTAAAATATTGAGCATGTCTAGATAATTTTCCGAGAGACCTAGGAACATTAACACGAATTTTAACCTAGAAATCCATGCTTTTTCTATTTAAATTGGGGAAATAGGCACTAATGGGTCTTATATGGGCTTTCTAGTACCATGATTATTGGTGAATCTTAGGTAAAAATTTATAGAAATATAAAGGGATTTTAATGAGAAATATTAACATAATTATGGGGGAATTTTTAAGGGATTTTTGAAATAATAGAAGAATAAAATAAAAATAAAATAGAAAATTAGTGCATGCACCAAGGATTGAACCTTGGACCTCTTATACAACCATGCATGCTCTAACCAATTCACCTAGCAAGGGAGTGCTATGAGGAAATGAAGTGGATTATGGTTAAGGCTTAGGGAAAATGAAGAGACACCATGACTCTTCACTTACCCTCCTTAATGTGTTATAAAGAGGGGGAATGGGAGTTACTTCCTTCCTTCCATCAAATCCACTTTTCTTCTTCCTCCTCCCTCACTCTAGCCGAAACCCCAAGAGGGGATTCTCCCTTGGAAAAAGTTCACCTAAGGCTCCATCTCCAAGATCCAAGGCTTTTACAAGGGTACAAAGGCTAGGGGTGGTCAAGAGGCAACAAGATCTTCATCCTTCTCCCAAATCTAAGGTCTATAATCAAGATTAACCAAGGTAAGACTCCCTCACCTGTGGTATAATAGCTCTCCTTGATGTTGACCATGATATGAAAGTCTTGTTTGAATTTTATGTTGAAAAAAAAAGGAAAAGAGCCATGAACCCTAACCTAGGTTTCGGCCACTATAGGTTTTGGGTCCAAGGTGATGGTAAAAACTCCTCTCATGTTTTCTAATGTGTTATCATGATGAATATAGAATAAATATAATTTTTGGGGAATTTTTGGATCACCCTAAAGACCTCTTAGGGTTTGGGACCCTCACCATGATTCTTTGGTTAGGATTGGGCCTAACTTTTCAAGTATGTACTTTGGGTATCCCCATGATTCAAAGGGAGGTTGAAGGTGATTGGTGTGAATTTTCACAAGGCCTTGTGACCCTAAATGTTTCGGCCAAGAAGGGTTCTAGGGCATGAAGATGGGGCTTACCTCAAGTAAGGGGTCCAATGGCTCCTATGGTATGGTATGGAAGGTGTTAGATGATTAATTGGAAATTTTATGAATTTATTCAAGCACCCATGGTCCAAGCATGTTTCGGCCAACCCTAGAAAAATAGGGCTAAGAGTTGGGGTAAACCCTAATCATGAGCCCTAATGGCTCCTTATGGCCTTAGATGTATTGTATGGTTGTTTCTTTTTCCTTATGCTACCTTACATGTCATTGAATGATGGAATCCCTCCCTTGTAGGTTTCGGACAAGCATGGTCACTAGGGTTTGGGTGGAGTTAGGGTCCGAAGAATGATGATTTATGCTTTATTATGAAGTATATAGGAAGGTTCAAGCTTGTGGTAGAAATTAAGTTACCTATAACCCTAACCTTAAGCACCATGTTTCATGTGTGTATGTTTGGATATCATGCTTAATAGGGTTTATTTATGAATGTCTTATGTTCTATGCCATGCACTTGGATAATAGGTAACATGTTTATGGAAGTCCTAACTATGCAAGCTTGAGATAGATACCATGCTTTTGTATGAAATGCAATGCTTACCTTATGTATTATGACCATGCAAGCTCCATGGATTAGGAAAATGATTTATGTAAATATATCATGTGCAATGGATATAATGTAATTCTTACCTTAGATGCCATAATCATGCAAGCACTAGGAATAGGAATGATGTTTTATGTAAGCATGTCATGTTTTATGAATGAAGATGCATGTCATGTTTTATCAATGAAGATGCATGCCATGTTTATGAACGAAGATGCATGCTATGTTTATGAATAAAGATGCATGCCATGATGTGAGAATGATGAAGCATTTGAAGTATTTTACTTTATGAATGGGCTTGTACCGGACCGAAGTATGGGTCCAAGAGATGGGCACCTTAAGAACGCCCCGGTTCTGGACTACCGACTATGCTGTCCACGGTTCTGGCACTACCGAAGCTGTGCAACATGGATGGGCACCTTAAGAACGCCCCGGTTTTGGGACTACCGACTATGCTGTCCTTACCCTAGTAGGTCAGGGCTCGCTACCTCGTATTTACTTAGGGATGCGCGCTTATGATGTATGTATGTGGTACAAGCCGGGGACCCCCAATGATGTTATGATTATGTTTAAGTATTTAAAAGTATGATTTTAAAAGTTAAGCATCCTTATGTATATGCATTAGACTCATGCATTTATTCATGTTATGCATTCTGCCATGATAGTAATGTCTTATGCTTGTGTTTCATGTTAAGAAAATATGCATGATAGTAAACGGTTTATGCTTATGTTATGTTTATGCTAAGTATCATGTCATGCTAATAATGTTTATTATGTTTATGTTTATGTCATGTATCATGCCATGCTAAGAATGGTTATTATGTTTATGTTTATGCCACGTATCATGCCATGCTAGGAATGTTTATTTATGTTAGGTTTATGCCAGGTATCATGCCATGCTAAGAATGTTTATTATGTTTATGTTCATGCCATGTCAAATATATGCTAAGTGATCCTAGATGCTTATGTTCTAAGTAGAGCACCAAGTATGTTAATGTTTCATGTGCTCATTATTAAGTGATGAATGGTTTTAGTGAGTAGGAAAGAGTCTTACTAAGCCTGTGTGCTTATAGTCTTATTTCCTTATACCGCAGATCACACAAGGGGACAGTAAGGAAGCAGCAGGAGGGCAAGAATGCATGTGTGTGGTAGTGACTTGGCCAAGAAAACAATATGTTTACTCGTCTTATGCTAGAACCTTACCTTTACTACTTATGTGCTTGAATGATGACTTATGTCACTCTATGACATGATGCTATGTATGACATAATATGATGCTAAGTATGAAGTTAATATGCTAAGTGTTGGTGCAGGAAGCACCAGATCGAACCTTGTTTTGATATTGGCAAAGGATTCAAAGTTAAGGGTTATTTGTTGTCTAACAATGCTGCTTGAGAGTGCAGGAAACAAAGTCCTAGCGAAGGGATGCTAGGCACCTGACGATGGGCTGTCAGAAAACCAAGTCCTGGCGAAGGGTTGCTGGGCGAAAACCAAGTCCTAGCGAAGGGATGCTAGGCACCTGACGATGGGCTGTCAGGAAACCAAGTCCTGGCGAAGGGTTGCTGGGCGAAAACCAAGTCCTGGCGAAGGGCTGCTAGGCGAAAACCAAGTCCTGGCGAAGGGCTGCTAGGCGAAAACCAAGACCTGGCGAAGGGCTGCCGGGCAAAAGTCCAACTGGAGGATCCGGTTGGCACCAGGTAAATTCTCCCGAGAGGAGTAGGTGAGGACGCGTTCCCCTTGAGGGAACATTAGGCGTCGGTTCGACCTAGGGCTCCATTTTGGAGACCAAAGTCAGAACCAAGACAGCCAAGGCTGTATAATTCATTATGTTATTGGTTTATTGTGTTTTGGACTAACCCTGGATGCAGGACCAAAGGAACGTGTGTCTGCAGCTCAGAATGCCTCAAAGGAAAGAGGCGATCGCTGACCAGGGCGCCCGGAGTGTCCCGGGCACCCCCAAGGTGAACACAAAACACAACACAACCAGAAGAACCTTGACAGTACATTCTGAGGGCGCCCCCGCTGTCCCGGGCGCCCCCATTGCAAAACAACTCTGCCTTGTCTGCGCTACACGCCTAGGGCGCCCCCGTTGTCCCGGGCGCCCCCAGCCAGACTTGCCGAGGAGACCTCAGCGCTGCGGATAAGAGCTGGCCGAGTCAACTAGGGCGCCCCCAGCGTCCAGGGCGCCCCCGTCAAAGGGTTATCCCGAGTTCTTAGGGATAAACCCTTGACCGCGCCTTTTGGGGATCAAGCGCCACGTGGGGGGGCGCCCCCGTCGACCAGGGCGCCCCCAGGCCCTATATAAAGGGCCCTCGACCTCCTTCTTCAGAGCATCAATTGCTTCGACGCTACTGCGCTCTTCTGCTTCCGCGACACGCTCCAGAAATCTTCCAACTCGAGCTGACGACGTCCCGCTGCTCCGAAACTTCGATCTACACCGGACGTCGGTAACGAAGAGCTGTATTTAAAGTTTACTAAACTGTTCTTGTTATAATCTTTCTTGTAAACTTTTACGAACTTATAGAATTGCCCGCAGAAAACGGTCAACGACCGTGGGCCTTGGAGTAGGAGTCGACCCAGGCTCTGAACCAAGTAAACCGACTGTGTTTGCATTGTTCTGTTTTTCTTTTATTTCCGCTGCGCACTTACTCTTTTTAAAATCCGAACGATTTGCGACATTCACCCCCCCTCTCTCGCATCTCTCGATCCAACAAGTGGTATCAGAGCGGGGTAGTTCAAACTTGGTGCAACCACCAGTTTGAAAGTTTTTTCGGATTTACGAATTTTTTAATTTTATTTCTTTTCTTTTTGTTAATCAACGCAACTCAATCTCGTTCGCCTTTTTCAATTTTGAATTTTCATCTTTTCACCATAAGTCTGAATTAATAAAACGAACAATTCTTAAAAATTTGTCATAATTTTTTTATTATTATTTTAATATTATTTCTCAAAATTCGTGCCACTTTAATTCGAGCAATCTTTTAACTCTTATTTTTCACCATTAATCAGAATATTCATTTCCCAAAAATTTTGTCTCAAATTTTTTATTATTATTTTATTATTATTATGCCTCGAAATTCGTGCAATTTTTTTTGGGCAAATTTTTTTCTTCTTCTCCCGCACTACTAATCCAAGACCAAGTCTTGGTACATTCTGTTAGTTCTTTTGTGTGCAAGAGGTTATTTTATGGCCAATCAAGAGTGGAACAGTGCCCGTCCACCGCTATTCTCCGGCGAGAACTTCAGCTTTTGGAGAAGACAAATGGAGTCCCTTCTGAAGACCCATATGGACATATGGATGATCATTCAAACAGGGTTCCACCTCCATACAGAAGATGAACTATCAATTGCATGGGACAAACTGGATGAACCAACCCTCAACCAAATTGAGACTGATGCAAGAGCAACTGCAATTCTTCAATGCGGTCTAACCAACGAACAACTCAAGCTAGTCGGTTCATTTGGATGTGTTAGAGAAATGTGGGAGAAATTGATCAATCTTCATCAAGAAATCTCAGATGAAGAAGAAGATCAGGTAAGTTATCTCGCACTCTCGGTCCAAGCACAGATAGCCGGGTCAGAGTCTGAACCTGAACCCAGAGTCGAAATCGAACCAGCAGAATCAGACAACGAACTGACTGAGATGGTAACCAATTTCAAATTCTTTTCTAAATTAGAATTAAATAATCAAGCTGATACTGCAATGGTCGAGGAAGGTATAACTTTTGCAGGGAAAACTCCAAGAGAACCATCAAAGAAGGAGCTTCAACCGGTACCCAAGTCCGACTCAGACACGGAATCAGAAGATGAATTTAGATCCGAGACAGCAACAATTAAGGGGGAGATTCCTAATAAGGAATCAAAAGGTAAAATTACAAATTTGAATTTTAAAAATCATATAATTTGTTACATATGCAGGGAGAGAGGGCACTACCAAACTAAGTGTCCTACTCGTAAGATTCAAACGATACCACCGACGGCAACAAAGAAACGAGCTCCAAAAGCACGAACGAACAAGAGTCGCATCCAATGCTTCAAGTGTCAGGAGGTTGGGCATTATAAAGAGGAATGCACAGATAAACGTTACAAAGATCCAGGGAAACCAACCAAAATGGGTAACTGTAATTTACATCCAAATCAACTCTTTACCTTGAATACTGATAGTTTAATTAATCTCCCTTGGTCAAATTTAGATATGGATGCATGCTTAGATAACTTGAAATGTATATTAGCAAAGTCAAAATTCAAAATGTTAAGACAAGAAAATGAGACTTTGAAAATTAAAATTGATATACAAGAAAAACTGATTAATAATTTTGCAAACTTAGAAAATCCAGAAATTTCTCCTCACTATGACATTATCTGAAGTTTTGTCTTGGCTATTCATAGGACTAGATACCTTAAGGACTTAACCAACTAGTTGAAATTTGACAACATAGTATTGGGAGAAGGTGAGATGATAGTACGTTGGGGAAATCAACTTTAATAAGATCAAGTCTACTTGGTCTCTTTAGACTGGTGAAACCAGCCGAAGCTACCGATCCAAGACCCAAGCTAGTTGGACCAGAAAATGACCTAATTTAATTTGAAAATGAAATTTCATTAAAAGGCTTTGTCAAGGAAAGGGTGGATGATCCCATAAGGCTACGGCCAAAGAAGGCCTAGTGCCTCGCCAAGACCTGGAAGCCAATTTCTGAAATTCAAATTCAAATTATCTTATGTCAAATTCGAATCTAACACAAATTTCAAATAATTATAGATTCAAACCTGTTTTCAAATATTCTTTTTCAAAATCACTCTTTTTCTGTCTTCGAAGTCAATTATACTTTTTCAAAAACAAACATTTTTTTTCTTTTCAAAGTTAAACATTTTTACCTTCAAACCTGTCTCACAAGAACTTTTAAGGCTAACTGTTTGAAAACCCTAGATTGGGTGAGACAGGAAAATTAAGTTCAAATTAAAATTTCTTTTATGTTGTGTTTTCATTCAGAGAATAATTTCAACATAGTCAAACCATGATTAACATGGTTAAACCTTAGTCAACTGAGTCAAACATGGTCAAACCTAGTTAATGCTAAAGACCCTTCAAGCACTTAGATAAAGTTAAGACAAGTCGAATACAAGGGGAGCTCGGATGACATCCTCAAGCTCCCAGGTAGCCTCCTCATCTGAGTGATGCTGCCATCTGACTTTAACAACCCGGATTGTCTTGTTCCGCAACTGACGCTCTCGGTGACCCAAAATCCGTACCGGAATCTCCTCGTAAGTCGCGTCAGGCTGAAGTGGAACTGAGACATCCGACAACACGTGTGAAGGGTCTGGCATGTATTTCCTCAGCATAGATACGTGAAATACATCATGTACACCGGTAATAGCTGGTGGAAGAGCCAACCGATAAGCAACTGCTCCAACCCTCTCCAGAATCTGGAAAGGACCGATGTAACGCGGAGCAAGCTTACCTCGAAGACCGAATCGTTTCACCCTTTCGTGGGTGAAACTCGCAGAAATACATGATCACTTACGGAGAACTCCAGAGGTCTCCGTCTTCGGTCGGCATAACTCTTCTGACGATCCTGCGCCTCAGATATCCTGCGTCTGATGGTACGGACTAACTCTGCCTCGTGCTGGGCTCTCTGAGGTCCTAACAGCTGGGATTCCCCAACCTCCTCCCAGAGGATGGGTGTCCGACAAGGCCTACCATACAACGCCTCATACGGTGCCATCTGGATAGCTGCATGATAACTGTTGTTGTAGGCGAACTCAACAAGGTGCAGATGATCCTCCCAACTGCCTCCGAAATCCATAACACAGGCTCGTAGTAAGTCCTCCAAGGTCTGGATCGTACGCTCTGACTGACCATCAGTCTGCGGATGGAAGGCGGTACTAAATCTAAGCTCGGTACCCATGGCCTTCTGCAGACTCTGCCAAAAGCGTGAAGTGAAACGCGGATCTCGGTCAGAGATGATACTCAACGGTATGCCGTGTAATCTGATGATCTCTCTGCAATATAGCTCTGCTAGTCTGTCCAAGGAGTCTATCCTCCGAATGGCCAAAAAGTGTACAGATTTGGTTAATCGATCAACGATCACCCAAATCGCATCGTGTCCTCGCTGAGTCCTCGGTAATCCTACCACAAAATCTATAGTAATGTATTCCCACTTCCACTCGGGAATGGGGATACTCTGAAGTAGTCCAGCAGGTCTCTGATGCTCAGCCTTAACCTGCTAGCAAACTAGACATCTAGCTACAAAATCCGCGATGTCTTTCTTCATGCCGTTCCACCAATAGGAACGTCTCAGATCCCAATACATACGGGTGGCACCCGGATGGATAGCAAATCGGGAGCGATGTGCCTCCTGAAGTAACTCCTCTCGGACCGGATGTGACTCGGGTACGCAAAGTCTCCCGCGAAAATACAACACATCCGCATCGTCTCGTGTAAAATCAGACAGCTGCTCTGTGGCTGCTCGACTGCCGAGGAACTGCAGATGCTGATCGCTCACCTGAGCCTCTCTGATCCTCGTCCGGATGGAAGACTGAGCAACAATGGTCGCCAGAATACCCCTCTCAGTCTGACCCTGCTCCACTAGACCCAACTCTGAGAAACCCTGGACGATCTCGGTAACTGATGCCCGGAGGCAAGCCAAAGTCCCTTTGGACTTCCTGCTCAAAGCGTCAGCAACGACATTAGCTTTCCCAGGGTGGTAGCTAATGGTACAATCGTAGTCCTTCAGGAACTCCATCCACCTCCTCTGTCGGAGGTTGAGCTCCTTCTGCGTGAATAGGTACTTGAGGCTCTTATGATCTGTGAATATCTCAAATGTGATCCCATACAGATGATGCCTCCAAATCTTCAGCGCAAAGATAATGGCTGCAAACTCTAAATCGTGAACTGGGTAGTTCTTCTCATGCTCCTTCAGCTGTCGAGAAGCATAAGACACTACCCGCCCGTGCTGCATCAGAACTGCGCCCAAACCCTGATAAGATGCATCCGTATAAAGCACAAATCCGTCCTCTCCTGATGGAAGAACGAGGACGGGTGCCGACACTAATCTCTGCTTCAGCTCCTAGAAACTAGACTCACAAGCCTCTGACCATGAAAACTTCACGCCTTTCCTGGTAAGGCGTGTCAGCGGCATAGCAATGCTCGAAAAGCCCTCGACAAATCGTCGGTAGTAGCCGGCTAATCCCAAGAAACTGCGAACCTCCTGAACTGACTTCGGCTGCTCCCAACTGGTGACAGCCTCGATCTTCTGGGGGTCTACTGAAATACCACGGCTGGAAACCACGTGCCCCAGAAAACCGACTGAGGATAGCCAGAATGTGCATTTGCTGAACTTCGCAAATAAGTGTCTAACAATGCTGCTTGAGAGTGCTGAACTTCGCCAGTTGTCGGCAGCATTGTTAGACAACAAATAACCCTTGACTGAGGTTATTTGTTGTCTAACAATGCTGCTTGAGAGTGCAAGAAACAAAGTCCTAGCGAAGGGATGCTAGGCACCTGACGATGGGCTGTCAGAAAACCAAGTCCTGGCGAAGGGTTGCTAGGCGAAAACCAAGTCCTAGCGAAGGGATGCTAGGCACCTGACGATGGGCTATCAGGAAACCAAGTCCTGGCGAAGGGTTGCTGGGCGAAAACCAAGTCCTGGCGAAGGGCTGCTAGGTGAAAACCAAGTCCTGGCGAAGGGCTGCTAGGCGAAAACCAAGACCTGGCGAAGGGCTGCCGGGCAAAAGTCCAACTGGAGGATCCGGTTGGCACCAGGTAAATTCTCCCGAGAGGAGTAGGTGAGGACGCGTTCCCCTTGAGGGAACATTAGGCGTCGGTTCGACCTAGGGCTCTATTTTGGAGATCAAAGTCAGAACCAAGACAGCCAAGGCTGTATAATTCATTATGTTATTGGTTTATTGTGTTTTGGACTAACCCTGGATGCAGGACCAAAGGAACGTGTGTCTGCAGCTCAGAATGCCTCAAAGGAAAGAGGCGATCGCTGACCAGGGCGCCTGGAGTGTCCCGGGCGCCCCCAAGGTGAACACAAAACACAACACAACCAGAAGAACCTCGACAGTACATTCTGAGGGCGCCCCCGCTGTCCCGGGCGCCCCCATTGCAAAACAACTCTGCCTTGTCTGCGCTACACGCCCAGGGCGCCCCCGCTGTCCCGGGCGCCCCCAGCCAGACTTGCCGAGGAGACCTCAGCGCTGCGGATAAGAGCTGGCCGAGTCAACCAAGGCGCCCCCAGCGTCCAGGGCACCCCCGTCAAAGGGTTATCCCGAGTTCTTAGGGATAAACCCTTGACCGTGCCTTTTGGGGATCAAGCGCCACGTGGGGGGGCGCCCCCGTCGACCAGGGCGCCCCCAGGCCCTATATAAAGGGCCCTCGACCTCCTTCTTCAGAGCATCAATTGCTTCGACGCTACTGCGCTCTTCTGCTTCCGCGACACGCTCCAGAAATCTTCCAACTCGAGCTGACGACGTCCCGCTGCTCCGAAACTTCGATCTACACCGGACGTCGGTAACGAAGAGCTATATTTAAAGTTTACTAAACTGTTCTTGTTATAATCTTTCTTGTAAACTTTTACGAACTTATAGAATTGCCCGCAAAAAACGGTCAACGACCTTGGGCCTTGGAGTAGGAGTCGACCCAGGCTCCGAACCAAGTAAACCGATTGTGTTTGCATTGTTCTGTTTTTCTTTTATTTCCGCTGCGCACTTACTCTTTTTAAAATCCGAACGATTTGCGACATTCACCCCCCCTCTCTCGCATCTCTCGATCCAACACTAAGTTCCCATGTCATCATGTTAGGAATGGTAGTAGGTACAGGTAGGTGTAGGTTTAAAGTTTTCCGCTGCATTATGATGTTCACCTGCCCTACCCATGTTAACGTAATGCCGCTTTATGGAAAGAAGGAAAAAAAAATGGGCGTTACAGGTTGGTATCAGAGCAGTTACCATCTCACTACACACACATCAAGCTCTCTTCCTGCAGCTTCCAAGTAAGTACCTCTTTACATATCTTATAGTAGTAAGCACTTTTAGGATGTTTTATGGTTTTAGGATATGCAAGTATGAACGATGTTTATGATGAAAAGTACTATAGGATATGTATCTATGAACGATATTTTATCTTCTTTTGTGAATCAAATATTTAGAATAATATAGGGGTAGGAATAACAATAACTTATATTATCCATACTTGTCTTTTATGAAGAGAAGCATGGCTAGAAGATAGATAGGCTTCCGCAAGTGTTAGACTGCAGGTCCTTAACGACTCTACCTTCGGGAGAAATAATGACATCCACTCATGTGCTGCGTGCGGTGCTGGTCGGAATTGCAGAAAGGGAACTTTACTGCGATCTGATAGTACTCGACATGCAAGATTATGATGTTATAAGAGGAATGGATTTCCTGGGTAAATACGGTGCTTCTATTGAGTGTCGTAAGCGAAAGGTGGTCTTTCGACCTGAGGCAAGTTCTATGTTCGAATTCATCGGAGAGCCAAGGAAAAGAACCGAG
Organism: Boesenbergia rotunda; assembly: GCA_024364735.1. Lineage (NCBI taxonomy): Eukaryota > Viridiplantae > Streptophyta > Magnoliopsida > Zingiberales > Zingiberaceae > Boesenbergia > Boesenbergia rotunda. The sequence goes on from JAGFNQ010002480.1 coordinate 700,171, forward strand.
AAATATTTATCAACTCTCCAAGCTCAGAAGATGTTAGACAAAGGATGTACTGGATTTCTAGCGTATGTGGTTGATGCTAGTCAAGTGAAGGACCAGAAGCTGGAAGATGTCCGGGTGGTATGCGATTACCCAGAGGTTTTCCCAGATGAATTACCAGGACTAGCCCCTGAAAGAGAAGTGGAATTTGAGATCGAATTGGTTCATGGTACTAACCCGATTTCCAAGGCACCTTACCGTATGGCGCCGGTTGAATTAAAGGAGCTTCAGGAACAACTACAGGAGTTGCTGGATAAGGGATTTATTCGCCCTAGTCATTCCCCGTGGGGAGCTCCGGTACTGTTTGTGAAGAAGAAGGACGGAACTATGCGAATGTGCATAGATTACTGAGCGCTGAACAACGTAACGATCAAGAACAGGTATCCCCTTCCGAGGATAGATGACCTGTTTGACCAATTAAAGGGAGCCACTGTTTTCTCAAAAATTGATTTGAGGTCTGGTTACCATCAAGTTAGAGTAAAACAGGAGGATATTCCAAAGACGGCTTTCCGAACAAGCTACGGGCACATTGAGTTTGTGGTTATGCCCTTCGGCGTGACGAATGCTCCCGCTATGTTTATGGACCTTATGAATCGGGTATTCTCGTCGTTCCTCGACAAATTTGTGATCGTCTTCATCGACGATATCCTTATTTATTCGAGGGAGCACGCTGAGCACCTGAAGATAGTATTAGAGATTCTTCGGGAAAAGCAACTGTACGCAAAATTTTCCAAATGCGAGTTCTGGCTCGACCAAGTGGGCTTTTTGGGTCATATTATTTCCAAAGACGGAGTTATGGTAGATCCAATAAAGATTGAAGCTGTGAATAACTGGAGCCGGCCGAAGAACGCCAGCGAAATCAAAAGTTTTCTTGGGCTGGCAGGCTATTATAGAAAATTTGTGGAGGACTTCTCGAGGATTGCAGCCCCTTTAACGACTCTCACCCGGAAGGATAAGAAGTATGAATGGACGGAAAACTGTGAAAGGAGTTTCTTGGAACTAAAAAGGAGACTTACAAGCGCTCCAATCCTTACCCTTCCAGAATGTAATCAAAGCTTCGACATGTATAGGGATGCCTCCAAACTAGGACTTGGAGCTGTACTTATGCAGAATGGAAAGGTTATTGCTTACGCCTCTAGACAACTCAAGGAATATGAACAGAATTACCCCACTCATGATCTGGAACTGGCCGCGGGGGTCTTCACTCTTAAAATATGGAGGCATTATCTATATGGAGCGCAGTGTAAGATTTATACAGACCACCAGAGTCTGCGATATTTCTTCACTCAGAAAGACTTGAATATGAGACAACGCCGATGGCTTGAGTTGGTGAAGGACTACGACTGCGAGATCTTCTACCATCCAGGGAAGGCAAACAAAGTGGCTGGTGCACTCAGCCGGAAGTCAAGTGCCACCTTGATGTCCATAGCCATATTACCCCGACCACTCAAAGAAGAAATTATGAATTTTGGGGTCGAGGTCATCTCCGGACGACTTTCCACCATGACCATATCACCCACGCTATTTGAGGACATATTGGAAAAACAAAATGGTAATCTGGGTCTTCAGAAAATAAAATAGGAGATCCTAGAAGGGAAGGGCGATGGTTTTCATATCTCCAAAGGGGGAGTATTCTACCTTAGGGATCGTCTATGTATTCCTAATGATCCGAGCTTCGAAGGGAAATACTGGCAGAAGCTCACGGAACCCCTTATTCGATGCATCCAGGATCCACCAAGATGTATCAAGATCTGAAGGAGAAGTTTTGGTAGTCCGGTATAAAGAGGGATGTGGCTCAACATGTTAGTACTTGCATGACTTGCCAGCAAGTAAAAGCAGAACACCAGCGACCCGGAGGAGTTCTGCAGCCACTCGCAATTCCGGAGTGGAAATGGGAAGACATCTCTATGGATTTTATTTCAGGGCTTCCCAGGACTACGAATGGATATGATGCGATTTGGGTAATTGTGGACAAGCTGACGAAGTCTGCTCACTTCCTGGCAATCAAGATGACTGATTTAATGGAACAACTGGCTCAATTATATGTTAAGGAGATAATCAGACTTCATGGAGTTCCCAAAACCATCATCTCAGATAGGGATGGTCGCTTTACTTCACATTTTTGGGAGTGTATTCAGAAGTCTCTCGGCACTAAATTGCGATTTAGCACCGCCTTTCACCCTCAGACTGATGGGCAAACTGAACGGGTGAATCAAGTACTAGAAGACATGTTGCGAGCTTGTGCCTTGGATTTCAAAGGGAGCTGGTGTCGATATCTATGCTTAGCGGAATTCGCTTATAACAATAGCTACCAAGCTACTATTGGAATGGCACCTTATGAAGCCTTGTATGGGAGGAGATGTAGGTCTCCGATCTGTTGGTACGAGGGTGGCGAAAAGAAGGAAATGGGGCTCACAACGGATGTCATTGACAACACCACCCGAGCTATACAGAATATTCGACAACGGATAGAGGCTGCTCAGAGCCGGCAGAAGAGTTATGCCGATGTCTGGCGTAGACCACTGGAATTTAATGTTGGAGATTTGGTGTTCCTCAAAGTGGCTCCTATGAAAGGGGTGACAAGATTTGGGAGGAAAGGAAAACTAAGTCCGCGTTATATGGGGCCATACCTGATCCTGAAAAGAGTTGGTAAGGTGGCATATGAGCTGGAGCTGCCTCCAGAGATGTCGGCCATTTATAATGTGTTCCATGTGTCAACGCTTAAAAAGTGTATCCCAAATATGGACCGAGTGATCGAGCCACAGACAGTACAAGTGCAGGAGGACCTAAGCTATGAAAGCAGACCTATCCAAATCTTGGATCGGGAAGTCAAGAAGCTAAGGAGTAAGGAAGTACCCTTAGTCAAGGTTCTATGGTAAATTCAACGGTTCGAAGAAGCTACCTGGGAACGCGAGGACGAGATGAGGCGCAAGTACCCGGAGCTATTCTAAGTTCGAGGACGAACTTTCACGAGGTATGGGGGATTGTAACGACCCGAAAAATTTTCCTAATATTTCTTTAAAATATTGAGCATGTCTAGATAATTTTCCGAGGGACCTAGGAACATTAACACGAATTTTAACCTAGAAATCCATGCTTTTTCCATTTAAATTGGGGAAATAGGCACTAATGGGCCTTATATGGGCTTTCTAGTACCATGATTATTGGTGAATCATAGGTAAAAATTTATAGAAATATAAAGGGATTTTAATAAGAAATATTAACATAATTATGGGGAATTTTAAAGGGATTTTCGAAATAATAGAAAAATAAAATAAAAATAAAATGGAAAATTAGTGTATGCACCAAGGATTGAACCTTCGACCTCTTGTACAACCATGCATGCTCTAACCAATTCACCTAGCAAGGGAGTGCTATGAGGAAATGAAGTGGATTATGGTTAAGGCTTAGGGAAAATGAAGAGACACCATGACTCTTCACTTACCCTCCTTAATGTGTTATAAAGAGGGGGAATGGGAGTTACTTCCTTCCTTCCATCAAATCCACTTTTCTTCTTCCTCCTCCCTCACTCTAGCCGAAACCCCAAGAGGGGATTCTCCCTTGGAAAAAGTTCACCTAAGGCTCCATCTCCAAGATCCAAGGCTTTTACAAGGGTACAAAGGCTAGGGGTGGTCAAGAGGCAACAAGATCTTCATCCTTCTCCCAAATCTAAGGTCTATAATCAAGATTAACCAAGGTAAGACTCCCTCACCTGTGGTATAATAGCTCTCCTTGATGTTGACCATGATATGAAAGTCTTGTTTGAATTTTATGTTGAAAAAAAAGGAAAAGAGCCATGAACCCTAACCTAGGTTTCGGCCACTATAGGTTTTGGGTCCAAGGTGATGGTAAAAACTCCTCTCATGTTTTCTAATGTGTTATCATGATGAATATAGAATAAATATAATTTTTGGGGAATTTTTGGATCACCCAAAAGACCTCTTAGGGTTTGGGACCCTCACCATGATTCTTTGGTTAGGATTGGGCCTAACTTTTCAAGTATGTACTTTGGGTATCCCCATGATTCAAAGGGAGGTTGAAGGTGATTGGTGTGAATTTTCACAAGGCCTTGTGACCCTAAAGGTTTCGGCCAAGAAGGGTTCTAGGGCATGAAGATGGGACTTACCTCAAGTAAGGGGTCCAATGGCTCCTGTGGTATGGTATGGAAGGTGTTAGATGATTAATTGGAAATTTTATGAATTTATTCAAGCACCCATGGTCCAAGCATGTTTCGGCCAACCCTAGAAAAATAGGGCTAAGAGTTGGGGTAAACCCTAATCATGAGCCCTAATGGCTCCTTATGGCCTTAGATGTATTGTATGGTTGTTTCTTTTTCCTTATGCTACCTTACATGTCATTGAATGATGGAATCCCTCCCTTGTAGGTTTCGGACAAGCATGGTCACTAGGGTTTGGGTGGAGTTAGGGTCCGAAGAATGATGGTTTATGCTTTATTATGAAGTATATAGGAAGGTTCAAGCATGTTGTAGAAATTAAGTTACCTATAACCCTAACCTTAAGCACCATGTTTCATGTGTGTATGTTTGGATGTCATGCTTAATAGTGTTTATTTATGAATGTTTTATGTTCTATGTCATGCACTTGGATAATAGGTAACATGTTTATGGAAGTCCTAACTATGCAAGCTTGAGATAGATATCATGCTTATGTATGAAATGCAATGCTTACCTTATGTATTATGACCATGCAAGCTCCATGGATTAGGAAAATGGTTTATGTAAATATATCATGTGCAATGGATATAATGCAATGCTTACTTTAGATGCCATAATCATGCAAGCACTAGGAATAGGAATGATGTTTTATGTAAGCATGCCATGTTTTATGAATGAAGATGCATGCCATGTTTTATGAATGAAGATGCATGCCATGTTTTATGAATGAAGATATATGCCATGTTTTATGAATAAAGATGCATGCCATGTTTTATGAATGAAGATGCATGCCATGTTTATGAACGAAGATGCATGCTATGTTTATGAATAAAGATGCATGCCATGATGTGTGAATGATGAAGCATGTGAAATATTTTACTTTATGAATGGGCTTGTACCGGACCGAAGTATAGGTCCAAGGGATGGGCACCTTAAGAACGCCCCGGTTCTGGACTACCGACTATGTTGTCCACGGTTCTGGCACTACCGAAGCTGTGCAACAGGGATGGGCACCTTAAGAACGCCCCGGTTTTGGGACTACCGACTATGCTGTCCTTACCCTAGTAGGTCGGGGCTTGCTACCACGTATTTACTTAGGGATGCGCGCTTATGATGTATGTATCTGGTACAAGCCGGGGACCCCCAATAATGTTATGATTATGTTTAAGTATTTAAAAGTATGATTTTAAAAGTTAAGCATCCTTATGTATATGCATTAGACTTATGCATTCATTCATGTTTTGCATTCTGCCATGATAGTAATGTCTTATGCTTGTGTTTCATGTTAAGAAAATATGCATGATAGTAAACGGTTTATGCTTATGTTATGTTTATGCTAAGTATCATGTCATGCTAAGAATGTTTATTATGTTTATGTTTATGCTATGTATCATGTCATGCTAAGAATGATTATTATGTTTATGTTTATGCCATGTATCATGCCATGCTAGGAATGTTTATTTATGTTAGGTTTATGCCAGGTATCATGTCATGCTAAGAATGTTTATTATGTTTATGTTCATGTCATGTCAAATATATGCTAAGTGATCCTAGATGCTTATGTTCTAAGTAGAGCACCAAGTATGTTAATGTTTCATGTGCTCATTATTAAGTGATGAATGGTTTTAGTGAGTAGGAAAGAGTCTTACTAAGCCTGTGTGCTTATAGTCTTATTTCATATACCGCAGATCACACAAGGGGACAGTAAGGAAGCAGCAGGAGGCAAGAATGCATGTGTGTGGTAGTGACTTGGCCAAGAAAACAATATGTTTACTCGTCTTATGCTAGAACCTTACCTTTACTACTTATGTGCTTGAATGATGACTTATGTCACTCTATGACATGATGCTAAGTATGACATAATATGATGCTAAGTATGATGTTAATATGCTAAGTTCCCATGTCATCATGTTAGGAATGGTAGTAGGTACAGGTAGGTGTAGGTTTAAAGTTTTCCGCTGCATTATGATGTTCACCTGCCCTACCCATGTTAACGTAACGCCGCTTTATGGAAATAAGGAAAAAAAAAGCGGGCGTTACAACTTAGCCTCCGATACTCTCGGATCTCGAGACGTCCAAACCCTGACCCGTCTCTACTTTTGTCCTTAGTCATCGCTCAGCTAAGTTGCTCAATCTCTCGGACCAAGACTTCGTGCCCAAACCCTAGGTCCAGGACTTTGGTGCCCAACCCTCGGCCAGGTCTTCGTGCCCAATTCCTCGAACCAGGTCTTCGGTACCCAACCCTCAGCCAGGACTTCTTGCCCAGTCCTCGACCAGGACTTCGTGCCCAACTTCCGGTCAGGTCTTCGGTGCCCAACTTCCGGTCAGGTCTTCGGTGCCCAACTTTTGGTCAGGTCTTCGGTGCCCAGCCCTTTGCCAGGACTTAGTGCCCAATCCATGATCAGGACTTAGTGCCTAATTCTTCGAACTAGGACTTATTGCCTAGGTTTACTAGGACTTTCTTTCACTTTGGTACTCCTCCTTTGCTCACCCTTCCCTTGTTCAATGTATCACTGACTTAAGTATATTGTCAAACATTAAAACACTTAAAGGAGGACATCACTGATACAACTTGGACCAACAATCTCCCCCTTTTTGATGTTTGACAATATCTTAAGTTAGATTGGTTGAAAGGGCTAAACCTTGAAAAAATAATCTAAGTTTTGAAAATACATTTGGATCTTTGGGAGAAAATCATTTCTAAGATAAGCTCACTCTCCCCTTTTTGAAAAAGAGTTTTTTATTTTCATTGATCCTTTGGGAAGAAACAAAAATTTCTAACTTAAGCTCTCACTCTCCCCCTTTGTCATACATAAAAAAAAACAACCAAAACACTTGCACCAATAATAAAAGATTTTTTTGAAGGTACTTAGTATAATTTTTGAAAGAACAATTGCACCAGAAAATTACACCTTGAAAAGTATTGTGCATAAAAATATTTTGTATTTTTGGAAAAACTTTTCACTTAAAAAAATTTTCTTGGAAGAAATTTTCTATTGAGAAGGATTTTCGAAAGGAATTGCATACTTAAATGATTTTTCCTTAGAGAAATATGCATTTTAAAATAATACTTTGAAAAATATTGTGCAAGACCTTGTACTTTGAAGGATATTAAGAAAAGAATGCAAGTATTTTTTTTTTAAATATCTGTATTTTTGAAAAATATAAGTCACTTTGAAAGATGCATTTTTGAAAAATATAAGTGCTTTTGAAAAATATCATACATTTTTGAAAAACATAAGTACTTTTTGAAAAATATTATGAATTTTGAAAAATTAAGTACTTTTTGAAAAATTTTGAAGAGTATAAGTATTTTTGAAAAATATTAAATTTTTTTAACACATAATATTTTACTTGACTTGGTTTCTTTTCCAGTCTGACACTATCTTAGGAAACCTTGTTGACTACAAGGACATTTTCCTAAGTGTCCTGGAAATTCTCCAACTCAAGTAAATATTATTTCCAAAAAAATAGATAATATAAAAAAACAGTACTTTGAAAAATTATGTTTTCAAAAAGGACTTAATAATGCAGTGCATGAGAATATATCAAATAATTCATGTAATTTGACCTCCCCCTAAACTTGACTCAGTCCTAGGAAGCTTGTTGACTACAAGTACTCTTCCTCTAAGTCTTTAGGGTTTAGTTCAGATCAAAGGAATTATCTAATAACTTCAAAACAAATAATTACTAAAAAAACTTTTCAGAAATTCTTCTTTTGATTTAGACTCCCCCTAAATTTGACATATCCTAGGAGTCCTTGTAGATCATGAAGTAGACCTTCCTCTATATCTTTTCGGGTTTATCAAAATCAAATGAACAATAGGCACAATTTTAGAATTTATTTTGAAATTTTGAAACATATTTTGAAATGAAGGTAATTTGTCAGGCATAATTTTCGAAAAACATAAGTAATAGTATTTAAAGCACAATTTTCAAAAACCATTTTAAAAGACAGTGATTTTTCAAGGATAATTTTTAAAAGACATTTTAAAAGAATAAATCACTCCCCCTATACCCGACACCGTTTGACTCTATCTAGGTGCCTTAAGAAACTTTAGTGTTGTCCTAGGAGGCTTGTGTATAATTGTGTGAGTCAAATAATTTTTGAAAAGATATACTTTTGAAAAATGTATAATATGTATAACCAATCAGACAAGCATGAATTTCATAAAAACATTATTATGTTGAAGTACTATTTTGAAAATATATTTTTAGAAAAATATTCTAATAATTTTGAAAAACAATTTTGAAAAATATTTTCAATTTATTAGTCCTTAACATCTCACCTATTCTAGATATCTCAATACAGCAAGCATGGTTGCGTTATGGGTGCACTTGTGAGATGCTTGAATCATTTTTCTTAATTCATTGTTAAATCTAAGAATTAATTGAAACTTGTGTTAGATTCAAATTTATCAAATAGTAAAGTGAATTTGATTTTCGGTAATCGGCTTCCAGGTCTTGGCGAGGCACAAGGCCTTCTTTGGTCATAGCCTTATTGGATCATCAACCCTTTCCTTGACAAAGTCTTTTATCGAAAATTCATTTTCAAATTACTTCTTAAAAAATTTTGGTCTGACTAGCTTAGGTTTTGGATTGGTAGCTTCGGCTAGTTCCACCAGACTAAACAGACCAAGTAGAATATACTTGACCTTATTAGAATGGCTTCCCTAACGTACTATCATCTCACCTCCACCTAATACTAGGTTGATCAAGTTTCAATTATTCTTTTCCCTATAGCCATTCTAAATCATGCATAAAATTAAACATGAATGACATGACATAAAATTTAAAATAAACAGCAGATGCATGTACATGGCGGTTATGCATGAGCCAAACAAGTCAAGGCATTTTTACATAAGTTTCTAATGATGTATCAAATTCCCGATTTGATACATATCGTGTGAACCCGCGAATATGTCAATCCACTTTGACATATTTATTATTATTTAGTTGGGGGTTCCAGTTAGGTAGGATTTTATTTGGTTGCAGTTTAAATTATTAAGTTTTAATTGAAGTTAAATTAGTTTAAATTGAATTTAATTGAATTTAACTTAATTAAGGATTAATCGAATTAATTTGAATTTGAATTAATTAAAGGTTAATTGAATTAAAATTAATTATGAATTAATTTGAATTTCAATTAATTAATGATTAATTGAATTAATTAAGGATTAATTTGAATTTGAATTAATTAATGATTAATTGAATTTGAAATTAATTGAATTAAAATTAATTAAGGATTAATTGAATTAAAATTAATTAACTTAATTAAGAATTAATTGAAATAATTATGGTTTAATTTAATTAAAATTAAGGATTAATTGAATTAAAATTAATTAAGGATTAATTGAATTAAAATTAATTAAGGATTAATTGAGTTAAAATTAATTAAGATAATTAAGGTTGAAATAATTAATTAATGGTTGTGGGTTTATGTCCATAATTTTCATTATTTCGAAAATTTTTGACTCATCCACTATTTCTTCCTTATTTATCTTTTCAAGTTTTTCCAATAATTCTGGTTTTGAGTCTTTGTGATTTTTTTTACTATGCCCTTGATCTCAAAAAATTTCATCTCCTTCTCATCCTCAAAATTACATCCTTCAATATCCTCAACATAGATGGAGTAATTCGGGCCACTAGTTAATGTTTTGCAATAATTTTCAACATTATCTATAATTAAATTACCATATAAGAGAATTTCATCTTCATTATCCTTAGAATTATCAGAAATCTCATCTTTATCCTCAAGAATATTTTCAACAAAATCATTCTTATCTTCAGAAATAATTTCAATAATTTCCAAATTATCTTCAGAATTATTTTCCTTAAGAATTTCAAAATTAATCTCAGGATTATCCTTGAGAATTTCAAATTTAATTTCAGGATTATCCTTAAAATTATTAGATTTGATTTCAGAATTATCTGATTTAATTTCTAAAATATCTTCAAGAATTTCTGAAATAATTTCTTGATGATCACCAAGGTTTTCAGAATTAATATTATCAGCATTATCATTATCAGAATTTTCAGAATTAAAATAAAGATTACTTTCAGAATTAATTTCAGAATTGATTTTAGAAATTAATGAATTAGCCTTAAGGATTAAACCATTGATTTCTGATATTTTAACATTATCGGTATTTTGTAGCTGGTCATGCAGAACATTAGCTTGACTATTTACACAATTTAACTTTTCAGAAAAATTATCTAACTTATTTACATAAGAAAGTGCAGGAATTTTAAAATTTTTTGGGACAAAAATTTTGCGTACCTTTGTCGGGCACTCATTCTTGTAGTGTCCGTATTTTTCGCACTTGAAACATTTGATGTGATCCTTGTTCCTTCGGACTTCTGGCGTTGGTGCCTCCTTTGCCGCCGGTGAGGAACAATTCTTACGAGTAGGACACTGATTTTTGTAGTGTCCTCTCTCCTTGCACGTGAAGCATATAATATGGAATTTAAAATCAGACATTTTAAAAAATTGTACCTGATGTTGGTGCAGGAAGCACCATATCGAACCTTGTTTTGATATTGGCAAAGGATTCAAAGTTAAGTTTATTGGTGATCTAACAATGTTACTCAAGTGTGCAGGAAAAGTCCTAGCGAAGGGCTGCTAGGCACCTGGCGAAGGGCTGCCAGGAAACAAAGTCCTAGCGAATGGCTGCTAGGCACCTGGCGAAGGGATGCTAGGCACCTGGCGAAGGGCTGCCAGGAAACAAAGTCCTAGCGAAGGGCTGCTTCGCTGCTAGGCACCTGACGAAGGGCTGCCAGGAAACAAAGTCCTAGCGAAGGGCTGCTAGGCACCTGGCGAAGGGCTGCCAGGAAACAAAGCCCTAGCGAAGGACTGCTAGGCACCTGGCGAAGGAATGCCAAGATACAAAGCCCTAGCGAAGGCCTGCTAGGCACCAGGCGAAGGGCAGCTTGGTACTCAAGACCTGGCGAAGGACCGCTAGGCAAAAGTCCAACCAGAGGAGCGGTTGGCATCAGGTAAATTCTCCCGAGAGGAGTAGGTGAGGACGCGTTCCCCGTCGCGGGAACAGTAGGCGTCGGTTCGACCAAGGGCTCCATTTTGGAGGCCCAAAGTCAGAACCAAGACAGCTAAGGCTGTATAAACATAATACTCTAATGCTTTATATTGTTTTGGACTAACCCTGGATACAGGACTGAAGGAACGTGTGTCTGCAGCTCAGAATGCCCAAAGGAGAGAGACAAGTAGCTGAGCAAGGCACCCTCAGTGTCCCGGGCGCCCCCAGGGGCAACACAAAACAAGCGAAGCAACAAAGGCTTCGGCTAACCACTGGCCGGGGCGTCCCCAGCAGCCAGGGCGCCCCCAGCAGCCAGGGCGCCCCGAACGCCCAGGGCGCCCTCAGTGCCCAGGGCGCCCCGCGCCTACTGCAGCGAAGCCGATTACCCTTATCCAGCCGAGAAGCCCGCGCTGAAGGAGTCAAGCAGGGCGCCCCCAGCGTCCAGGGCACCCCCAGTGTCAAACCTCATCCCTATTCAAGTGGGATAGAGGTTGACCGAGCGAAGCTCGGATCACGTGACACGTGGGGGGCCGCCCCCGACGTCCAGGGCGCCCCGAGGTGCTATAAATAGCACCCAATGCCCAGGCTTTCAACAACAACTTCGATTCAACGCTTCTACGCTCTTCTGCTCTCGCGCCTCGCTTCGGAAACCTCCCAACTCGAGCCGACAACGTCCCGCTGCTCCGAAAAAGACAACCTACATCGGACGTCGGTAAAAGAAGAGCTTTTCATTTGTTAAGTTTACTGTGCTATATTTGTAACTCAATACTGTAAACTGATTTGTGAACTTATAGAATTGCCCGCAGAAAACGGTCAACGACCGTGGGCCTTGGAGTAAGAGTCGACCTAGGCTCCGAACCAAGTAAAAATCACTGTGTTTGCGTGTTTTGTTTTTTATCTTCCGCTGTGCAAATTCTCTATCTTAAATCCGAACGTTTTTCGATATTCACCCCCCCCCTCTATCGGTTCTCTCGATCCAACAAGTGGTATCAGAGCGGGGAAGCTCAAATTTGGTGCAACGAGAGTCTTTCGGATTTTCAAAATTATTTTATCATTTTTAATCTTTTCTCGTTAATCGATGTGGTGCAACACCACGCCTTTTTCAATTTTGAATTCCTATTTTTGTACCATAAGTCAGAATTGATAAAACGAATAATTTTTGAAAATTTGTCATAAACTTTTTATTATTATTATTTTAATATTATTCTCGAAATTCGTGCTACTTTAATTCGAGCAAATTTTTTTAACATTAAATTCTTACTTTGTCATTATTAATCAGAATTGACAAAATCAACATTTTCAAAAATTTGTCATAAATTATTTTTATTATTTTATTATTATTCTGCCTCGAAAGGCGTGTAATATTTTTTTTGGGTTATTTTTTTTCCTTCTCCCACACTACTAATCCAAGACCAAGTCTTGGTACATTTCTGTTATTTCTTTTGTGTGCAAGGATTATTTTTAATGGTCAATCAAGAATGGAATAGCATTCGTCCACCGCTCTTCTTTGGTGAAAATTTCAACTCCTGGAGAAGTCAAATGGAATCCCACCTGAAGGCTAATATGGATTTATGGTCGATAATCCAAATGGGGTTCAGATTCCCCGCGGAAGATGGAACATCGATCGTTTGGGACAAATTGGACGAACCAACTCTGAGGAAGATCGAGACTGATGCTAAGGCAACAGAGATCATACAATGCGGTCTAACCAACGAACAACTCAAGCTAGTCGGTTCATTTGGATGTGCTAAAGAGATGTGGGAGAAGCTACTCAACCTACACGAAAAGAGCTCCGATTTTGAGGTCTTTGAAGGAGAGATGTTCGAATCATCGAACGAATCAAATGAAGAAGAAGATTACCAAAGTTATCTTGCAGTCTCGGTCCAAGCACAGACAGCCGAGTCAGACTCGACACCCGACGTTGAAATCGAACCTGAGTCAGACGATGAGTTTTCTGAGGCAAAGTTGGTAACTAATTTTGAATCATTTTCTTCTAAATTAAGGTTAAATAATCAAGCTGATACTACAATGGTCGAGGAAGGTATAGTTTTCATTGCAGGGAAAACTCCAAGAGAACTGCAAAAGTGGCCTCAACCAGTACCGGAGTCCAACTCAGACTCAATATTTGACGACAAAGAAGGAGATCGAACCAAACTGTTCCGATTAGCTCGTGTTCACTACAAGATGATAAAGAAACAAAGAAGAATGACGACAAGTATCAAGGGGGAGATTCCCAACCGGGAATCAAAAGGTAAATTTTCAATACCTGAAAATCCAACATTTATCTCAAATAACGTGGTTAATTTGTATAAACCAGAGTTTTATTTCGATTATGATGTAACTTAGATTATTTTTTCTTGTATGCTTTAATTGTATGTTGCTTTTATTTTAGTTATTTATTTTTGCTTAGAATTTGGACTGGTTAGATAAGGACTAAAACGGTTTAACTGAAATTTGAACAACATAGTATTGGGTGGAGGTGAGATGATAGTACGTTAGGGAAGCCATTTTGGCGGAACTAGCCGAAGCTACCGATCCAAGACCCAAACTAGTTAGACCAGAATTTATCAAAAAGTAATTTTGAAGATGAAATTTCACTAAAAGGCTTTGTCTAGGAAAGGGTTGATGATCCAATAAGGCTACGGCCAAAGAAGGCCTAGTGCCTCGCCAAGACCTGGAAGTCAATTTTTGAAATTCAAATTCAAGTTGCTTCTTGTCAAATTCAAATCTAACACAAATTTCAATTGATCTTAGACTCAACTACTTTTTCAAAATAAAGCAAAAATTCATTAAAATGGTTTTCAAAGTTAATTCAGTTTTTCAAAATTAATCATGATTTTTCAAAGTAAAATCCTTACTTCTATTTTTGTCTCACAAAACCCATAAGGTTAACATGCTTGATCATGTAGAACTGGGTGAGACATCTAGGACCTAAAAGCATAATTCACTATCTTTTTAAATAAAAAATGTTTTCAAAAGTTATTCAAAATTATCTCTTATGTTCAGTTTTCGGTACCCTACTCTTTCAATTCTAACATTTTTTTAATTTCATGTTAAATATCTCAATAGACTCGTTTTAAATATAATCTAGGGCTTGTTTGATTTAGTTATTGATTGGTCAAACATAGTCAACTTAGTCAAACTTGGTCAAAAAAAGTCAACCCTAGTCAACATAGTCAAACTTGCTTAACACTGAACCCCCTTAAGGAACTTAGATAAAAGCCAGACTGTGTCAGATCTAGGGGGAGATCAAATTAGAAGAAGCTCAAAAATACTATATTTCAAAATACCATTGTCATTTCAAATTTTGTTTTCGGGGCTTATTCTTTTTAAAAAAATTCTCTTCATTCCAAATTGAATTTTCTAAAATTATCTTCTTGAAAATTACCATACTTTTATTCAAAACTATTCTCTTGATTCTGATAAACCCTAAAGACACAAAGGAGATCTACTTAATGATCTACAAGGACTCCTAGGATGTGTCAAATTTAGGGGGAGGCTGAATCAAAAGAAGAATTTCTAAAAAGTTTTTATTGATAATCATCTGTGTTGAAATTATTAGATAATTCCTTTGATCTGAACTGAACCCTAAAGGCTTAGAGGAAGAGTACTTGTGGTCAACAAGCTTCCCAGGACTGAGTCAAGTTTAGAGGGAGGTTAAAAGAATTATTTAATAACATATTTTCATGAACTATATCTTCAAAACCCTTGCTGAAAATTTAAGTCTTTCAAAATACCATTATTGTTGTGGCTTATGAAAGTGGAGCTTTGTTGGTGAAATTTAAGCTTTTTTGCTATGCCTTCAAGAATTCTACTAAGTATTTATATGTTTTCAAAACTCATAGGCTCTGATACACAAACTTTCTCCTTAAAACTTCTATCAAAATATATTTTTCAAGAATTCTTTATTGATATATGGCCAAGGGGGAGAGTAGAAAAAGTGAAAATTAAATTCTTCCTTAAACTTTTTCCCTTTTCAAAGGAACTTTATTGAAAACTTCGAGTTGCTCTTAACATAGAATTTCCTTTGTGATACTCAGAAGTTTTTCAAAATACTTTTTTCAAAACTGAACTTGGAAATGATCCAAAAAAAAAATAAGGAGAAGAATTTCACATTAAGGGGGAGAAAAAGGAAATTTTGTTTAATTATTTTAAAAAAAAATGTGTTCCAAAAATTCTTAAAGTGCATGTTTTTTCCTAAGTAAAATTTTTCTTAGTAAACAAAATTTGTCTGAGTAAAAACTTTTTGAAAATTTTGGCAAATGTTTCTAAGTAAAGTTTTTGGTGAAAAACTTGTCTAGAAATTTCTTAAATATTTTGTTTTTCAAAATACACAAAGTATTTCCAAGCAAATTCTTCTAAGTGTGCAATTCTTCTAAGTGTGCAAATTTTTTTAATTCTCAAAGTTGAATTTTTTTTGGAAAATTTGACTTCAAAATTTTGCCTAAGTAAAATTCTTTTTGCAAAGTCTTGTAAGTAAAAGTTATTTAACAAAATTTAGGCTTGCAAAACCTTTCATAATGGAAAATTATCTAAGTGTAAAAAATTTTTAAAAATGCTTTTACTCTATTTTTGAAAAACACTTTGTCAAAAATATGAAGCATTTAGAAAAACTCAAAAATCCCTATTAGATACCTTGTTCACCCATGTTTCTTTTTGATATATGTCAAAGGGGGAGGAAAGGTCAAAGTTAAGAGTTAAGTTAATTATTGTTTTATAAAACAATTATTCAGGGGGAGTATGAGTATGAGAAAATTTTTTATGAGAAAATTTTTTTCTGTTCAAATTACATTGGTATTAGACTGTTAAGAATTGCCATGTTTCATTGGTCTTAACCTTCGTGCTTAAACTGTTCTAATTTTTACTTAACTTTGAATCGTGTTGCCATAAATCAAAAAGGGGGAGATTGTTGGTGCAGGAAGCACCATATCGAACCTTGTTTTGATATTGGCAAAGGATTCAAAGTTAAGTTTATTGGTGATCTAACAATGTTACTCAAGTGTGCAGGAAAAGTCCTAGCGAAGGGCTGCTAGGCACCTGGCGAAGGGCTGCCAGGAAACAAAGTCCTAGCGAAGGGCTGCTAGGCACCTGGCGAAGGGCTGCCAGGAAACAAAGCCCTAGCGAAGGACTGCTAGGCACCTGGCGAAGGAATGCCAAGATACAAAGCCCTAGCGAAGGCCTGCTAGGCACCAGGCGAAGGGCAGCTTGGTACTCAAGACCTGGCGAAGGACCGCTAGGCAAAAGTCCAACCAGAGGAGCGGTTGGCATCAGGTAAATTCTCCCGAGAGGAGTAGGTGAGGACGCGTTCCCCGTCGCGGGAACAGTAGGCGTCGGTTCGACCTAGGGCTCTATTTTGGAGGCCCAAAGTCAGAACCAAGACAGCTAAGGCTGTATAAACATAATACTCTAATGCTTTATATTGTTTTGGACTAACCCTGGATGCAGGACTGAAGGAACGTGTGTCTGCAGCTCAGAATGCCCAAAGGAGAGAGACAAGTAGCTGAGCAGGACGCCCTCAGTGTCTCGGGCGCCCCCAGGGGCAACACAAAACAAGCGAAGCAACAAAGGCTTCGGCTAACCACTGGTCGGGGCGTCCCCAGCAGCCAGGGCGCCCCCAGCAGCCAGGGCGCCCCGAACGCCCAGGGCGCCCTCAGTGCCCAGGGCGCCCCGCGCCTACTGCAGCGAAGCCGATTACCCTTATCCAGCCGAGAAGCCTGCGCTGAAGGAGTCAAGCAGGGCGCCCCCAGCGTCCAGGGCACCCCCAGTGTCAAACCTCATCCCTATTCGAGTGGAATAGAGGTTGACCGAGCGAAGCTCGGATCACGTGACACGTGGGGGGGCGCCCCCGACGTCCAGGGCGCCCCGAGGTGCTATAAATAGCACCCAACGCCCAAGCTTTCAACAACAACTTTGATTCAACGCTTCTACGCTCTTCTGCTCTCGCGCCTCGCTCCGGAAACCTCCCAACTCGAGCCGACGACGTCCCGCTGCTCCGAAAAAGACAACCTACATCGGACGTCGGTAAAAGAAGAGCTTTTCATTTGTTAAGTTTACTGTGCTATATTTGTAACTCAATACTGTAAACTGATTTGCGAACTTATAGAATTGCCCGCAGAAAACGGTCAACGACCGTGGGCCTTGGAGTAGGAGTCGACCTAGGCTCTGAACCAAGTAAAAATCACTGTGTTTGCGTGTTTTGTTTTTTATCTTCCGCTGTGCAAATTCTCTATCTTAAATTCGAACGCTTTCCGATATTCCCCCCCCCCTCTATCGGTTCTCTCGATCCAACACCTGATTCACCCCTGAGCTCCCCCTCAACTCCTGGCGTCTTTGCTCCATCGGCGGTTAGCCCGGTGAAGAGCGGTCTGGCTCTGATACCAATTGTAGGACTGGTGCAGTCGATAGAGGGGGGTGAATATCGACCGAAAAATCTTTTCGCGGAAACTCGTAAACTTAAGAGTGATCATTCTGGATAGAGCGTTAGTAGCACAACGAAAAATAAAACAGAAAGAATAAAAGACAACACAGCGCACGCGGGGTTTTTTACTTGATTCCCAACCCCCCAGGGTCAGTACATCCAAGGCCTAAGCACGGGAATGTCCGTCCACTAATGGTCTCCTTTCCGAACTTTCTAGAGGCAGAGAAACCCGTCTTACAGTGAAGAAGTTACAATAAAAAATATAGTAAATTAAGTGCGGAATAATAAAAGCAAACCGAACAAACAAGATTTGAAGCTCGACCGATCTGGATCTCCGAAGTGTCGCGCACTTCTTCCTGGAGCCTCCCGGTCGTAGAGCCTCGTCTTTAGCGCTTTGTCGTCAGTCAGAAAGCTCAGAATGGATCTTGGAAGTTGTGTCTGAAGCTGAGGGGTCGAAGCCCCTTTTATAGGCTTCATACGGGCGCCTGTGATCACCGGGGCGCCCCAATGGGCTTGGTCAAACCTCATCTCCGCGCTGAACTCGCCGCAGCTAATAAGCTTCTTGACCAGGGTGCCCTAGACCTCCCAGGCGCCTGAATGAACCCAGTCAAAGCGTATCTCTGCTTCGAACTCGCAGCAGCAAATACAGCTTTCAACTCAGGCGCCTGTATCGATGGGGGCGCCTGAATGGAAGCCTATTCTGCCTTCTTTTGACTGACACCTTTTCTCTTCTTTGAGTTAGGCGCCCTTGTTGATGGGGACGCCTGGATCCTTTGGGGCGCCCCCATCAATCGGGGCACCTAGCTTCTTTGGATTCCAGCCCTATTGTCTGCTTTGTCTTCCATTCTAGATACCTGCAAGATACACAAATACAAAGCAAATATACACATATTCTCAGCCTTAAGGACTTAATTCTGACTTCGGATTTCGACGAAACCCTAGGTCGAACCGATGCATCACCTACTCCTTTCAGGAGATGGTTGCCACCCAGTCCATTCGGGTGGACTTTGACTTAGCCTCCGATACTCTCGGATCTCGAGACGTCCGAACCCTGACCCATCTCTACTTCTATCCTTAGTCATCACTCAACTAAGTTGCTCAATCCCTTGGACAAAGACTTCATGCCCAAACCCTAGGTCCAGGACTTCGGTGCCCAACCCTCGGCCAGGTCTTCGTGCCCAATTCCTCGAACCAGGTCTTCGGTGCCCAACCCTCGGCCAGGACTTCTTGCCCAGTCCTCGACCAGGACTTCATGCCCAACTTCCGGTCAGGTCTTCGGTGCCCAGCCCTTTGCCAGGACTTAGTGTCCAATCCATGATCAGGACTTAGTGCCCAATTCTCCGAACCAGGACTTATTGCCTAGGTTTACTAGGACTTTCTTTCACTTTGGTACTCCTCCTTTGCTCACCCTTCCCTTATTCAATGTATCACTGACTTAAGTATATTGTCAAACATTAAAACACTTAAAGGAGGACATCACTGATGCAACTTGCACCAACAGTGAGTACCTTAGTCAGTTTTGATGTGGTTGATTGAGTTAAATTAGGTCCTATATATTTGATGTATTATGTCGGAGTGTACAGATACTTAGGAATACAAGAAGTGTACACTAGTGGAGCAAGAAGGATGACATAGGAAGGATAGCACGAGAAAGGAGTCGACGGACTCGGTGCATCTGAGGGACAAGGAGCTACGGAAAAGTACACCGGTGGAGTTAGAAAGATGTGCATTGTGCATCATGTATTGGATCAGATGGCCGTCTAGAGGGGGTGAATGGATGTTTCCCCTCTAATCGCTCGGTTCTCTTCCTACAATGTTAGTATGCGCAAGTGGAAATACAATTAACTAAAACACTAACAAGAAGAGAAACTATTTAATGTGGTTCAGAAATAAAACTCCTACTCTGCGGCTGTCCATAAGGTGGATGATCCCAATCCATCGATGGATGATTCCCCAAAAAATCTTTGGCTAGTTCACGTAGCTCCTTGTGGGTGGAGATACCTCGCCTCAACCTCGCACAAGACCTCCGAGAGCCTAGACTACTAATTGGCCTTTAACCGAGTCCAATTTCGTCAACCCTAGCCAACCAAATCGAGCTCTCCTAAATAGAACTCGTTTACTGAACTATCCGTTACCAGTCGATTGTTGTTAACCTCAGTCGGCTGCTCCAACAGAATTCGAAAGTCATAGCCCAACATTTGATTCCAGCCGACACCAGTCAACTGCTCCCAGAAGCAGTCGACTACTCAAACCCTAAACCTAGGGTTTCCCTTCCCGAATACATTTCGCTCGCACTCTAACCCTCACGACTCGCTTGACTCTTCTTTGCAACCTTGACTATTACCTTCAAGCCTTCTTCGCTTTGTCTTTCGTCCCTTGGATGCATACAAGTCCGTAACTTGTCTCCATGTCATCCTTCGCGTATGCCTTTGGCTCTCGTCCCTTGAATGCATACAAGCTCGCTACTCATCTTCATGTCATCCTCGCATATGCCTCAAAGTGTGCTTCCCTTAACTCATCGTTGCTGCCTTGTCTACAGTCCCTCTGATGCACCATCCTTCACTGGACCTAAAGTCATTAAGCTGAGTCTATGTGTATCCTGCAGAACCTGCACACTTAAATACACATATGAAATACAAGGACAAACATAACTTAAACCCTTTTCCCAAACATCAAAACACAAGGTCACATGGACCGTAGATTGCCTCAACAATCTCTTCTTTTTGATGTTTGGCAATACGTTTAAGTTACGAAAAACATATAGTAAATAAACATGCTAATAAACTGGACTTACGTTGCCAAGGCTACACCTTGGACTTACACCGCTAATGCATATGCCAACATGCAATGCAAATGCAACCAATGCATGGAATCCTATCACTAAGTTCCCCAACACCTAAACTCCCTATGAGTTAGAATTTTTTACCAAGGGCTTTTTAAAACCTATCCAATGCTCCCTCTACACTTGGTTTTGTTGGTGCAATCTTCGTTAGGTCAGGGTTGACCTAGTTTGACTAGGCTCGGGTGAGCTTGAGTTTCGATGTTTGACAATGATGTTAGAACTGTGTATAAGTCCAGGTAGATCGGGAAGATCATACGCTGGCAAGGGAAAAGTCTAGTGGAACTAGGCACACCTAGTGGGACTAGGTGAAGTCCAGGTGGATCGGGGAGATCGCACGTTGGCAAGGAAAAGTCCTAATGGGACTAGGTGAAGTCCAAGTGGATCGGGGAGATTGCACACTAGTAAGGAAAAAATCCTAGTTGAGAACTAGGTAAGGGAGAGTCCAAGTCGGTCAAAGGGTTGATCGGACACTTGGTGAGGAACCGTGGTTAGGTAAAGAAACCTTAGACTTGAGCTAAGCAAGTTAGGGTTGAGCAATCGATTGGGTGATCAATTGGATTGATGTCTCGCGAGAACAGAAAGGTTCTTAATCAATTGAGAAATTGATTAAGAAGGATCTTAATCAATTGGGTAATTGATTAAGGAGGACCATAATCAATTGGGTAATTGATTAAGGCGGACCGTAATCGATTGGGTAATTGATTAAAGAGAGTGTCAATCGATTGGGTTGTTGTCTTGCCAGAATAGAAAGGTTCTTAATCAATTGAGTAATTGATTAAGAAGGATCTTAATCAATTGGGTAATTAATTAAGGAGGATCGTAATTAATTGGGTAATTAATTAAGGCGGACCGTAATTGATTGGGTAATTGATTAAGGAGAGTGTGAATTGATTGGGAGAGTTATGTTGCGAGAACAGAAGCTGGTTGAATCGATTGGGCAATCGATTCAGCCTTCTCTTAATTGATTGGTCAATCGATTAAGGTGTCCAGTAATCGATTGGGCAATCGATTACAGCAGTATTGTGCGAGTACAGAAAGGTGCTGAATCGATTCAGTAATCGATTGATTAAGCTTCAAAAAATAGTCGTTGAACGCCTAAGTCTGACGTGGTAATTGACTGGGCAATCGATTAGGGAACCCTAGGTGTCGAGTATATAGGGTTTTCACTCAGGTTTGAAGCGGAGCTTATGGGCATCCCTTTGGCAACTCTTCGACACTTCTTCTCCTCCTTCCTCGCCAGTTCTTAGCAAGTGTTGGTGCACTTCTAGAGGCGTTTTCCAAGCAAGAAGAAAGAGAAAACAAGACAAGCAAGGATCTAAGTGTGGAAATCTTGTAAGATTTATTTTGTATTTGCTTGAGTTCTTATTGTATCTTCTTGTAAGATTGTAAGAGGTTTCTCCACCTCAAGAAGGAGATCTTTCATAGTGTATGAGAGAGTGAGGAAGAGAGGATTCTTGGATTAGTCACCTCAAGGAGGTGGATACCAAGTAAAATCAAGGTGTTAGCATTGCTCAAGTCGTCCGCCGCAACAAATCATCAACGAGCAAAGATCGGAGCTAATCACCCCCCCCTCTAGCTCTCCTACCGGTCCTAACAGGTTTTACCAAGGCCTTTCTAAGAACCTATCACAAGGCTCCCCCTTTGCCAATAAATAAGCAATAAATCACCCCTTCACATAAGCTCCCCCTTGAGCTAGGATTTCTTACAAAGGTACATAATATTTTCCCAATTAAATCTTAATTCTCCCCCTTTGTCATACAATAAAAAGAACTCCAATAATATCTCGATTATTGGATTCTTTAACCCCTAATGATTATAAACAGTGTGTATTAACCCCATAAGATTATACACTTGTTTACAATTATTTGGACACTTTTTTACTTGCTGAAAACAGTTTCAACATGTATCAGTCGACTAAGACAGGTACCAGTCGACTGATCTTATCGAAAAAAATCATACAGTAGCTTTCTCACTCTAGAAAATACTATTACCAGTCGACTGCCCCTCTGCACCAGTTTACTGACACCCTGAAATTGATATTTCAACATTTCTAAACACAATTTTAGAAATGCGCCATTAATTCCATAATTCTTCAAAAATTTCTAAATTTTGTGGAGAGATTTGTGGTATCCGTGTCTACTTGAAAAAAATACATTTAAAAATATATATATCTTAGATTCCAAGATTGACACAAAATCCAAAACTATCTAAATGGATCAAATGGACATTGACCTAAAGTCCTAGTTTTGGCCTCCTCTTGATGTATTTGCACATACCAACCCTCAATGCATCCCTAGCATGGTTTATATAGCATCTATATGTCAACAATTAAATTTTCATGCAATATGATCCAATGTCATATTTCTTACCTGAAACTCAAACCACATGTGTCAAAACCCAAGGATTGAGACTCAAATCCGTCTCTAAACCCTGTGGTACACTCCATGGCCCATCTAGACTTCCAAGAGATATCCTCCTAAGATCCATTGAACATGAGTCCTAAATTGACTCTTTGAGCTCCCCCTAGAGCTCCTAGCCATAACCACCTCCCTAGGTAACTCATTCACAATTGTTAGGCCACACTGATGTACCTCCAGTTGAAGGATCGATGTGGGCGTGCAGAGGGGGGGGTGAATGCACTTACTTTTGATCGTTTGATCTCTACACAGATGTTAGCGCAGCGGAAATAATATGCAAAGACAATAACAATGCTAACAAAAATTCTTTTACTTGGTATCCACCCAGATGGGTGACTAATCCAAGGATCCACGCCGCGAGCACCACTTTTTACTATCGAAAAGTCTCCTTGAGGTGGAGAAACCTTTACAGTAGAAGCTTCCACTTTACGGATGTAGAAAAATGATGGAGGAAGCAAAAAGTCACCCTACAATTTGGCAGCACTTCGTTACTGTACAGAACTGTACCTACACGTGTAACGAGGAGCTCCTTTTATAGGTGAAAAGGACAGATTCGCAGTCTGTCCAGACACGCACCAGTCGACTGCCCCTAGGGCAGTCGACTGGCCCGGCATTAAATGCCGGCCAACGGCTAGCAAACAGCTAGCCAACGGCTAGTTTTGGGGTATACCAGTCGACTGCCCCAAGTCCAGTCGACTGGTCCGAAGCTGTGAACTCTCTGTGGGTTTTGGCAGTCGACTGCCTTCGGGCCAGTCGACTGCCCTGCCTCCCAGCTCAGCTCCAGCCACTCCAAACCTTCTCCTTCGCATGTGCCTTCAGGTCTGCTCCCTTGGCTCGCCCCTTGAAGTCCTCTTCCTCTGGCTATCGTCCCTCGGATGCGCACGCAAGCCTTCCCTTGGCTTGCCTCCATGCCACCCTTCACATGTGCCCTTTGAAGTCCACTTCTCGGCTTGCCCTTGGAGCTCTCCTCCCTCGGCTCTCGTCTCTCAGATAGGTCCACCAAGTGTGATTCTTCAAGTCCTGCAAACTCAATCACACAAATCAAATACAACATAACACTCTAACTTTAAACCTATTCGCCCACTCATCAATACCATGATCTTCCAATCATTCAAGGGTCGATTGCCTCAACAATCTCCCCCTTTTTGATGTGTGGCAATATGTTTAAGTTAGAGATAAATAACAGCAATAGTAATAGCAAAAGATAGCAATTGAAACATTATGAGACATAATAACCCTAAGAGGTAATCTCCCCCTTAACCTATGTCCTCTCCACAGTTTCAATTCTAATCACATTCCAAGTTAAGTTTCCACTTAACAACATCAATAAGAATGTAAGACATATCCGAACCTAAGAGGTACCTCCCCTTAATCCATGTCTTCTCTCCAAATTTTAACCTTTCAAGGTCTAAGTTAGACAAAATACCTAAAATCATCCATTTTAAGTCAAAATTCTAACTTAAACCGCCCATTCTCCCCCTTTAACACCATCAAAATGATTGCCTCAAGCAACCAAACCCTAGGGTATCAAATGCGAGGATTATTGATTTCTGAATTTTCTCACAGCAGCTGAAAATAGCTGTGCCAGTCGACTGCCCATAGGGCAGTCGACTGATACGCTATCAGTCTGAAATTTCAACTTTTCTGTCGAATTTCAGAAACTCCCAGAAAATTCCAAAAAATTCCAAAAATTGTAAAATTTTGCATACATGTTTGAAATGTTATACTCTATCAGGGAAAAATATTAAACCATATAAAATTTCAAACATGCACGTCTTTTGATAAAAACCCAAAAGTTTTGAAAAACACTACATTTTGTATCAACCTTTGAAACCAATTTTGCAAATATGTGACTTTTAAAAGCATGGCACAGTATATAAAACATAAAATGGTTTTCAAAGTTTTAAAATGTCCAACTATGATCTTTGGCAAAGTATCCATTGATTAAACACTTGCCTCCCCCATAGTTGGTCTAGTTTTGATATTTTGATACTTTTAATGGTTCAACAATGTGCCACAAGCAGAAGTGAGCCAAATGTATCACCCTAATGGATTAAGCACTATTTTTCAAAGCTAATGTGTCCAAGTTCATTCTATACTTCCACAAAACACATTCCAAGGCCTCTTCTTAAGGATGTAAACTCTGATTGGGAAGAGGCTTGGTAAAGATGTCAGCTAGGTTCGACTTTGATTCAACATATTATAATTCTATGTCTCCCCTTACCACATGGTCTCTAATGAAGTGATGTTTCACTTCAATGTGTTTTGTTCTAGAATGGTGAACCGGATTTTTTGTTAGGTTGATCATGCTTACATTATCACACAAGACTTTGACCTGTAATGTAGCTCATAGTCCTCTAAGGTGTGCATGATCCAAAGGAGTTGGGAAACACATCCACCCATTGTCACATATTCTGCTTCCGTTGTTGATAGGGCAACACATGGTTGTTTCCTACTACTCCAACTAACTAAAGAAGACCTAAGGAATTGACACCCTCCACTTGTACTCTTCCTATCTAACTTGCAACCCGCATAGTCCGAGTCGGTGTATCCAATTAGGTCAACATTTGGAGTTCTAGGATACCAAAGTCCGACATTTAGGGTTCCTTTCACATACCTTAGGATCATTTTGACTACAATCAAATGGGACTCTTTGGCACAAGATTGGTACCTTGCACACATACCTACCGCAAAAAGTATGTCGGGTCTACTAGCGGTTAGGTATAGTAGGCTACCAATCATGCTCCTATATTGTTTAGAGTCTATCATTTTGCCTTCAAGGTCACTATCCATTTTCACATTAGTTCCTAGGGGTGTAGATGCTTCCTTAGCATGTTCTAAACCAAATTTCTTTAGCATCTCTTTAGCATATTTGGTTTGAAATACATGTGTACCTTCATTAGTTTGCTTAACTTGAAGGCCTAAGAAAAAGGTTAACTCTCCTACAAGACTCATCTCAAATTCATCTTCCATACACTTGATGAATTCTTATAGGAAGTCATTATTTGTTGACCCAAAAATGATATCGTCTACATAGAGTTGGGCAACAAATATGTCCTTATCCTTAGATTTTAGGAACAATGTAGGGTCAATTGTTCCTCTCCTAAACCCCTTAGACACCAAAAATGAAGAAAGCCTTTCATACCAAGCCCGGGGAGCTTGTTTCAATCCATACAAAGCTTTCCTTAATTTGAATACGTGTCTCGGATAGTTGGGATCCTCAAATCCGGGGGGTTGTTCTACATAAACCTCTTCCTTAATGATCCCATTAAGGAATGCCGACTTCACATCCATTTGGTGGAGTGTAAAACCCATGTGAGCGGCATAGGCTAGTAGAATTCTAATTGATTCTAACCTAGCTACGGGGGCGTAGGTCTCATCATAATCTAATCCCTCAACTTGGTTAAACCCCCTAGCTACCAATCTAGCCTTGTTCCTAGTGATTTTACCTTGGTCATCTAATTTGTTCCTAAAGACCCATCTCGTGGTTACAATGGTACAATCAGTGGGCCTAGGAACTAACTCCCAAACTTCACTCCTCTCAAATTGGTTTAGCTCTTCTTGCATGGCCAAAACCCAATCGCATTTCCCAATGCTTCATCAATGGTCTTGGGTTCTAATTGGGAGATTAGAGCTATTTGACTCGTTTGGTTTCTAAAGTATGATCTAGTCCTTACTCCTTGAGTGACATCACCCACAATTTGGTCAATAGGATGATCATGATGATGTCTCAAGGGTCTAGAGATTGTAGGTTCATTTGCTCCTTCTTCCTCATCCTCTAGGGTACTTCTTACTCCCCCTTGATCATTGCCCTCCAAATGTAGGTCTTGGGTTCTTTGGGAAAGGGGTTGGACTTCTTCTATATCTTTATCAATGGAAGCCTTTCTAGGGTAGGTACTATTAGTTTCATCAAATTTGACATTTGAGGACTCCTCAATCACTTTTGTCCTCTTGTTGTACACTCTATAACCCCTACTAGTCAATGAATACCCTACTAAGATTCCTTCATCGGCTTTTGACTCAAATTTTCTTAGGTCATCTTTGGTGTTTAAGATGTAAACTTTACATCCAAAGACCCTAAAATAGTGGACTTGGGGTACCCTTCCATTCCAAAGTTCAAAGGGTGTTTTTCCTAAAAACCTATGTACCAACACCCGGTTTTGGATATAGCAAGCGGTGTTAACCGCTTCGGCCCAAAAGTAGCTAGGAAGAGAGTATGCATTAAGCATAGTCCTAGCAGCTTCTTGTAGGGCTCGGTTTTTCCTCTCAACTACCCCATTTTGTTGAGGAGTCCTAGGGCATGAAAACTCATGCTTGTACCCATTTTCAACACAAAATTGTGTGAAACTAGCGTTTTGGAACTCCCCACCATGGTCACTCCTAATTCGGTTTATTTTGATGTTCTTTTCGTTTTTTACCCTTTTACTAAATCCTATAAATATATCTAGGGTATCATCCTTATGTTTCAAGAATAGACCCAAGTAAACCTAGAAAAGTCATCTACTATCACTAAGCAATACTTACTCCCTACAAGTGATGGAGTACTATGGCAATCAAACAAGTCTATATGTAAAAGTTCTAAAGGCAAGGAAGTGGTAATTAAAGTTTTACCTTTGTGTGATGCTTTGGATTGCTTACCCTCTTGGCATGCATCACACAACTTGTTCTTTTCGTACTTGATCATTGGGAGCCCCTTCACCAATTCTTCCTTGGCCACTTTGCAATGTTCCTCATGTTGACGTGTCCAAGTCTCCGGTGCCATAACCACCCTTCTTCTTCTTTGGACATGAGACACTTAACAACATTGTTAGTAGCATAAGATAGATCAAGATAATACAAGTTTGCCTCTCTAAACCCTTCTAATATGATAGTGTTTGATTCACTTTGTCTTATTACACATTTCTTAGCATGAAATTCTACTCTAAACCGGCATCACATAATTGACTTACACTTAATAAATTAAACTTCATATCCTTAATTAAAAGTACCTTATGAATTGAAATAGTGGGAGATACCTCAATTGTGCCCCTACCAATGATCCTTAACTTTCCACTGTTCCCAAAGGAGACCGTCCCTTCTCTTAGTAGCTAATAGTGGTGAACTTGCTCACATCCCCGGTCATGTGTCTTGAGCATCCACTATCTACTATCCACAAGGTTGGGGCCTCCTTCACCTTTACCTAGACAACATGGAAAACATACTCTTTTGGTACCCATATCTTAGATCCATAAGCATCATTTAAAAATTTCTTAGGTACCCATGCCTTCTTTGTGGTTCCCCTAGCCTCTAATCTCCTAGATGCACCAATCCTACCGGTAAGTGAAACAAAGGCTATCTCCTTGGTCTTAGGCCTATAACCCAATCCTGCCTTGTTATATACCGCCCTTTGGCTGTTAATGATCATATCAAGGTTACTTGATCTACTTGAAATTTCCTAAGGGCCTTTGTGAGGTCATCTACTTGTTTCCTTAACTCCTTATTTTCATTTTCAATATGTGAAACATTGAAGAGGTAGAGCTAGCATGTAAATCCTTAAGTTTAATAGCCTCTACTCTAAGCATGACAATTTGTTCCTTAAGATCCTTAATTTTACTTCTAGCCTTAGCTAAGTCCATGTTAGTACTAGAAATAATTTTCACTAAGGTAGAGGAGGGTAAGTGGTATACCTCACTTACCGAAGCTTCTGACTCTGATGATGATGAGGTGGAGGAGCTCTCATCTTCACTGCTTGAGCTTCGTTCATCATCTGAAGAGTCTGAATCATCTTGTGCCATAAGAGCGAAGTGGGAGACTTGCTCTTCTTCTTCCTCTGAGGATGAGGGATCGTCCCAAGTCGCCTTGAGGTTCGTGGCACTCTTCTCCTTTCCCTTTGACTTCTTCTTGTCATTCTTCTTCTTCTCTTCCTTCTTGTCCTCCCTCTTCTTCAACTGGGGACACTCGTTCTTCATATGTCCCTCTTGATGACAGTTGTAGCAGATTATCTCCTTGGCCTTACCCTTACCTTTGGCCCCTTTCCTAGCATATGATTTGTTAGAAAAACTTTTAAATGCTTTATGAAATTTCCTTACCATAAAGGCCTCTTGGTCACTGTCCATAGAGGCACTTGACTCCTCTGAGTCCGAGGATGATGAGTAGATCACCTTCTTCTTCTCCTTTCTCCTCTTCTTCTCCTTTTCTGCAACAAAAGCAATACCTTTCTCTTTTGCCGAAATGTTAGCTTGCTCGTGCAGTTCAAATTCACAAAATAGATCGTCTAATTTAACTAAAGATAAGTCCCTCGATACCTTGTAAGCATCAACCATGGATGCCCACAGGGTGGTTCTCGGGAAGGCTTGTAAGACATACCTGACAATGTCCCGGTTTTTAATTTTCTCTCCAATTACATGGAGCTCGTTGATCACTTCCTTTACCCTTCCATGCAGCTGACTGACGGTCTCGTTGCTCTTCATGGAGAGGGATTGCAGTTGGGCCACCAACAAGTCCTTCTTGGCTCTTCTGGACTCGTTTGACCCCTCGTTCAGTTCTACCAACTTGTCCCATAGCTCTTTGGCGCTCTTGAATGGCCCCACCTTGTTCAGTTGCTCCTTCGAGAGCCCGCACTGCAGTGTAGTGGTGGCCTTGGCATTTGACTGCGCCCTTTTCATCACTTCTTTAGACCATGTTCTCATAGGTGTAGGGTCTCCTCTTTCATCGACGGGCGCCTCGAAGCCATCTGCAACACTTATCCAAGTTTCTATGTCATTCATAAGATAGTACTGCATTCTACCTTTCCAGTACGCGAAGTCGTTGCCGTCGAAGAATGGTGGTCGTGCGGTGGAGTATCCCTCTTGAAACGCCATTACAAATGTTCTGGTTGATTGTTAGATCTTCCAAAACGCACCGGCTATGATACCAACTAAAGGATCGATGTGGGCGTGCAGAGGGGGGGTGAATGCACTTTCTTTTGATCGTTTGATCTCTACACAGATGTTAGCGCAGCGGAAATAATATGCAAAGACAATAACAATGCTAACAAAAATTCTTTTACTTGGTATCCACCCAGATGGGTGACTAATCCAAGGATCCACGCCGCGAGCACCACTTTTCACTATCGAAAAGTCTCCTTGAGGTGGAGAAACCTTTACAGCAAAAGCTTCCTCTTTACAGGTGTAGAAAAATGATGGAGGAAGCAAAAAGTCACTCTACAATTTGGCAGCACTTCGTTACTGTACGGAACTGTACATACACGTGTAACGAGGAGCTCCTTTTATAGGTGAAAAGGACAGATTCGCAGTCTGTCCAGACTCGCACCAGTCGACTGCCCCTAGGGCAGTCGACTGGCCCGGCATTAAATGCCGGCCAACGGCTAGCCAACGGCTAGCAAACAGCTAGCCAACGGCTAGTTTTGGGGTATACCAGTCGACTGCCCCAAGGCCAGTCGACTGGTCCGAAGCTGCGAACTCTCTGTGGGTTTTGGCAGTCGACTGCCTTCGGGCCAGTCGACTGCCCTGCCTCCCAGCTCAGCTCCAGCCACTCCAAACCTTCTCCTTCGCGTGTGCCTTCAGGTCTGCTCCCTTGGCTCGCCCCTTGAAGTCCTCTTCCTCTGGCTATCGTCCCTCGGATGCGCACGCAAGCCTTCCCTTGGCTTGCCTCCATGCCACCCTTCACGTGTGCCCTTTGAAGTCCACTTCCCGGCTTGCCCTTGGAGCTCTCCTCCCTCGGCTCTCGTCCCTCGGATAGGTCCACCAAGTGTGATTCTTCAAGTCCTGCAAACTCAATCACACAAATCAAATACAACATAACACTCTAACTTTAAACCTATTCGCCCACTCATCAAAACCATGATCTTCCAATCATTCAAGGGCCGATTGCCTCAAACACCGGTGACACTTGGGCTCCAAATATGAGTTTCGTAACCTTGGAACCTTGTCCTTGGTTAATTTCCTCTTTTCCTTAACCTTAGACATCTTGTCCTTGGTTAATGTCTTTTTACCCTTAAATGACACTCTCTTGTCATTTTTGGACTTCTCTTGCTATAGTCATATGACACTCTTGCATATGANAGACAAGTTTATACCTAGAGGTAGTAGTGAGTTTCTTGTTCCCTTATGCATTATTAGATGGCAAGAAGAGGCCGAGCTCCTAATGTAAGGAACGGAACCCCAGTTCAAGATAACAATGAGCCTGGCACAGAACAGCCAAACCTGATGGCAGTCATTGCTCAAATGCAAGCTCAGATTTCAGAGCAACAGAAGACCATCGCCACACTGATGGCAAATCAGCACCCAGAGCCCCTACACCACCCACGCAGGAGTGGAGGACGTCCTTCATGTTGTGATCTTAGTATAGCAAGACCAAAGGTCTTGATTTGCCCAGACACAAGGTTTGGAGGATTTCGGCATGTAAGGTGTCCGATAAAAGTTCTGAGTAAGACAAGGTCTTACTAAGGCCCAAGAACGAGCTATAGGACTAAGAAATGAGATAAGAAACAAGACCAAGGTATTGTTGTATCCTAAAGCAAGTTTGAGAACATTACCGTTAAGTGTTAAGTTATACATTTGAGGACGCCTAGAAAGGCCCAAAACGAGGAGCAAGTTCCTAGAGGGCAAGATGTAACAGAGTCAGTACCACCACCAAATCTCTTAGAGGTGGTGGCTCGGGAGAGTAAGGCAAGAAGCATACCTCATTCAGTAGAAGAAACTGAAGCCAGGGAATTTCCCAGGCACAAGTAAACCATGGGATGCTTAAGCATGGTTCAAAACGTTGGAAAGAATAGTAGGGCTACTGGACTGGCATGAGGTAGAGAAGATAAAGTCTGCATCTTTCTGCCTTACGGGAGATGCTAGAATATAGTGGGAGAGAATCAAGGCCAAGAGAAATGTCAGTCAGATGGCATGGGCCGACTGCGGGACTGAGTTCTCCGAAGAACACTTTCACATGCAAGTAACCAACAAGCATTATGATGAATTCACGGAGTTCAGACAAGGAGAACTATCCGTGGATGAAGCAGTGAAGATGTTTAAGCGGTTAGCTTATCTGTGCCCAGAGCTAGTTAGCACAGGAAAAGAGATGGTTATGCTAATGCTCACGATGCTAAGGCCTGAGATAGCGTTAAAGAGGGCTAGCAGTGTTAAGAGGCCACAAACCTCCGAAGAACTAATAAGTGGTGCTTTGACCACTGAGCACTACTTAAACAGTATAAAGGCCACCAGAAAGGTTGAACGACGAAGTTCTTAACAACCTTACCGTCAGGGGAAGTAATGGCCTCTACTCAGAGGCTAAGGGCAGTACCAATCTAGATTTCCAACCGAGGGCTCTATAGTGACTTGATAGTCCTTGAGATGATGGATTATGATGTCATTTTAGGGATGGATTTCTTTAGTAAGTACAGCGCTTCAGTGGACTGCCGTAGAAGGAAGGTGGTTTTCAGCCCAGAAGGAGAACCACCATTCGAGTTTCAAGGAGCCCCAAAGAGGAAGACTCAGAAAGTCCTCTCAGCCTTGGCAACCCACCAGATGCTAGAGCAAGGGTGTGCTGGTTTTCTTGCACACGTAGTGGACTCAGAAGTAAAGAAAGAACTCAAGCAGGAGGATGTACGGGTAGTCTGCGAATATCCAGAAGTGTTCCCAGAAGGACTACCCGGACTACCGCCCAACAGGGAGGTGGAATTTGAGATTGAGCTGGTGCCAGGTACCGGTCCGGTCTCAAAAGCCCCATATCGTATGTCTCCTGCAGAGCTGAAAGAATTACAAGAGCAACTCCAGGAGCTACTAGACAAGGGCTTCATCCGCCCGAGTCATTCACCCTGGGGAGCTCCTGTACTTTTCGTCAAGAAGAAGGAGGGGTCTATGTGTCTGTGCATAGACTACAGAGCTCTGAACAAGGCAACCATCAAGAACAAGTACCCCCTTCCTAGAATAGATGATTTATTTGATCAACTCAAAGGGGCTACAGTGTTCTCGAAGATAGATCTGCGTTCTGGGTATCATCAGCTAAAGGTTAAGGAAAGTGACATCCCCAGGACGGCCTTCAGGACAAGATACGGCCACTACGAATTGTAGTGATGCCTTTTGGAATAACCAATGCTCCAGCAGTCTTCATGGAGCTGATGAACCACATCTTCAGGGAATATCTCGATAAGTTCGTCACTGTATTTATTGATGATATTCTCATATATTCACAAACTCTAGAGGACCATGCTACACACTTGAGGATAGTGCTGCAGATCCTTCAGCAGGAGAAGCTCTATGCAAAATTCTCAAAGTGTGAGTTTTGGCTAGATCATGTGACCTTCCTAGGTCACATTGTATCCAAAGAAGGCATTCAAGTTGATCCAGCCAAGATAGAAGCAGTCAGCAACTGGTGTAGACCCAAGAATGCCAGTGAAATCAGAAGCTTCTTAGGCCTGGCAGGATAGTACAGAAAATTTATGGAGGACTTTGCCAGAATAGCCTCTCCACTCACAGCATTGACCAGAAAGAACAAGAAGTTTGAACGGTCAGATAAATGCGAGCACAGTTTTCTAGAGCTGAAGAAGAGACTGACCAGTGCTCCCATCCTGACTGTTCCAGAGAGTGACAAGACCTTTGACATCTACAGTGATGCATCCAAGATGGGTCTTGGAGCTGTCCTCATGCAAGACGGTAAAGTAATAGCATATGCCTCCAGACAGCTTAAGGACTATGAGAAGAATTACCCTACCCACGACCTTGAGCTAGCAGTTGTGGTTTTTGCACTGAAGCTCTTGAGACACTACCTGTATGGAGTGCAATGCAGAATCTTCACAGACCATCAAAGTTTGAAGTACTTCTTCACTCAGAAGGATCTGAATATGAGGCAGCGCAGGTGGCTAGAGTTGGTCAAAGATTATGACTGTGAAATCCTCTACCACCCAGGTAAAGCTAATAAAGTGGCAGATGCACTGAGCAGAAAATCCTGTGCAGCACTGATGTCCCTATCATCACTGTCTCTACCACTTCAGAAAGAAATAAAGGATTTTGGAGTCGAGGTAATAATTGGGTAACTTTCTGCATTGACTCTAGAGTCAACCCTCCTTGTGGATATACAAGGAAAGCAAAGTCAAGACCCAGAGATCCAGAAGATCAAGCAGGAGATCCAAGAGGCAGAAAATTCAGAGTTTCGAGTATCAGATAGTGGCATCCTCTATCTTGGAGACCGCCTTTGCGTCCCCAATGATGAGGAACTAAGAAAGAATATTTTAGAAGAAGCCCATAGTACCCCGTACTCTATGCATCCTGGTTCTACCAAGATGTACCAAGATTTAAAGAAAAGGTTCTGGTGGTCTGGACTCAAGCGAGACGTGGCCAGATATATCAGTACCTGCTTGACCTGCCAGAGAGTCAAAGCAGAACACCAGAGACCAGGAGGAGTTCTACAGCCACTTCCCATTCCAGAGTGGAAGTGGGAAGAAATATCCATGGATTTTATCACAGGTCTCCCAAGGACCACCCATGGACACGATGCAATATGGGTGATAGTGGATAGATTGACCAAGTCTGCCCACTTCCTAGCCATCAAGTTATCGCATTCGGTAGAGCAGTTAGCACAGCTGTACGTGAAAGAAGTAATCAGGCTTCACGGAGTTCCGAAGTCGATCGTTTCTGACAGAGATGGGCGGTTCATCTCCCATTTTTGGAGGTGTGTTCAGGATGCCCTAGGCACCAGACTTCAGTTCAGCACCGCCTTCCATCCCCAGACTGATGGACAAACAGAGAGAGTAAATCAGATTTTAGAAGACATGCTCAGGGCTTGTGCATTGGACTTTAAAGGTAGTTGGTGCAAATTTCTGTGCTTAGCTGAGTTTGCCTACAACAATAGCTATCAGGCCACCATCAGGATGGCGCCTTATGAGGCATTGTATGGCAGAAAATGCAGATCACCCATATGTTGGCAAGAAGCTGGTGAGAAGAAAGAGATGGAGTCAGGACTAGGCAGCCAGACTGAGCTTATAGATGAGACCACTCAGGCTATCCAGACGATCCGCCAGAGGATTGAGACTGCCCAGAGTAGACAGAAAAGTTATGCTGACACACGCCGTAGGCCACTTGAATTCCAAATTGGAGATTCAGTATTTCTCAAGGTCGCTCCTATGAAGGGAGTGATGAGATTTGGCAAAAAGGGCAAGCTGAGCCCTCGCTAAATAGGACCCTACAAGATTATAAAGAAAGTTGGGAAGGTAGCCTATGAGTTGGACTTGCCAGAGGATATGTCAGCTATCCACAGTACCTTTCATGTCTCTATGCTAAAGAAGTGTATTCACGACCCTAGCCAAGTGATTCAGCCTCAGTCAGTACAGATCCAAGAAGATCTTAGCTATGAGAGCAGACCGACACAGATAGTGGACAAAGCAGTTAAAAGATTAAGAAACAAAGAAGTGCCACTAGTGAAGGTCATCTGGCAGAATCAAAAGCATGAGGAGGCTACTTGGGAACGTGAGGACAGCATGAGAGAAAGATATCCAGAATTATTCTAAGTTCGAGGATGAACTTTTTATAAGGTATGGGGGATTGTAACGCCCCAAAATTCCCATTTTTAGTTCTTAAAGTCCTTAGAATTATTTAAAAATGGTTTAGAAATATTCTAGATATTTTTAGGAATTTTTAGAATATTTTTATGGAATTTTCCGAGTCCGTTTAGTATTTTTAAAAAAGGAAAAACGTTTAAGGGCAGCAGGGGGGTCGAACACGCGACCACCACGAGACCAGGCGCGCGCGCGACCGGCTGGGCTAGGGTATCAAGCACAACAAAAGTTGGAGAGAAATAAATTTATAGAGTAGTTACGTTTTTTTCATAAAGATAGTATAAATAGATGATTAAAGAGAGGAAATTAGAATTTTGGGTTTCTCTTCCTCACCCTAGCCGCGCGACGCCCAAACCCTCACGCCGACCCCTCTTCCTCCTCTTTTGTGCGCACGCCAACACCAAGCACCAAACTTTTCCCTCCTCTTCCAAGGGGGCGCCGACCAAGAGGGAACCAAGGAGACGGAACGTTTCGTCCGTCTCGACGAGAAGAACACGTAGGCGCGGACGGTTCGTAGAGATTTCAAGCTTCTCCCGAGCCCTTGACGTCAATTTTGGTTGTAAGTTCAAGGAAACCAAAGTAAGTACTGCTCACCTGCAGTAAGAGGTGGTTTTTCCGCAAGAATTTCCCTTACAAGTTTTAAAAGAGATATTTCCTTTTTGTTTAAGTTTTTGCATGTAATCTTAGTTCATTATATGCTTGTATAAGTTTGATTAAGCACCCTATGTGAGATTAGGGGCTAAGAAAGTTATGAGAAAAGAAAAGAGAAGATAAAGATAAGAAAAGAAAAAGGCCAAGGCCTTAAGAAATCCCCAAAAGTCAAGACTTAGGGATTTTAGCACGCAAGGTGCTCGAGAAAATGCCAAGGCATTTACAGATAAGAAAGAAAAGAAAGAAAAGCTATTTTATTTTCTAAGGCCAGTACCCAGCGTCCAAGGGCGTCGTTAAAGAAATCCAGGTGTCCAATTCCAAGGTCTTGGCCCTGGTAGACCAAGGTCTGCTCTATTAGGATTGGTGGCTCGCTACCCCAACCTTTTAGGGAACGCGCATGAGATGGTACTTACGTCTTCAGTGGATCCAAGTGATTATTATTTTCAAGTATATGCTTTAGCAAAGTTTCTAAAGTTTAAAGAGTTTTCAAAAAGTTAAAGAATAGCTAAAGTTTCAAGTTGAGCCAAGAAAAGTAAATTGAGATTTATTAATGCTTGAGTATGCATGTTTTGAGTTATACATGTTCTTGGTTTTCTTTCAAGCATATAAGTATCTCATATGATTTTCATATTGATCAAGAAGCATGTTTGCACATTTCGAGATTTTGTGAGCTAGATAGTACTTACTAAGCTTTTTGCTTACTAGTTGCATTTCCTCTTACTGCAGATAAAGGTAAAGGCAAGCAATTCTGAAGGAAGGCGACGAGGCGGTGCTGAGTAAAGTGTGTGTGGTGGCTGATTTTGGAGAGATTCTTGAGACGAGACAATTTAGTGAATTACAATGTTTTAGTTTATTCAAATTTCAAGTTCTTGCTTTATGGAGTTTAGCGAACATTTAAGCTTTGGATAGTTTTACATGCTCAATTTCTTAGAGTAAAGATTCCATGTCATTTCATTTAGCATACATATCCTTATGATTGCATTGGATGAGTAGAAGTGTGAGTAGTTTGAAATATTGATACTTTGTTAGAGAAATAGATGCATGTGCCAAGATAGTATTAATTTCCCTTTGAATCAAGTTTTTATTGCTTAAGTATGTTTAGAAAAGTTGCTTTCTCATTTGATAATGCCTTAGGGATGTTTCAGAATTTTGTGTGATGAGTTTCAATGGTTAGAAGTTAAATTTGGTACAAACTCTAGCTTAAAGTCTATGTAGATTTTTCATAACTTGCTAAATTCCGCAAAAGTCCTAATTTCAAGTTTATGGATTCGTTTTGATTGGCTAAATTGTTTAGAAAACTGGTATAGAGTATAGAAATGGTGTCATGATTTTATATGGCTCGAAACTATATGTTTGGTGGGCTTTTGAAGCAAGTTTCGAAACCTGAATTTTCAGATTTCAGGCTTATCAGT
Source organism: Boesenbergia rotunda (assembly GCA_024364735.1). Taxonomy (NCBI): domain Eukaryota; kingdom Viridiplantae; phylum Streptophyta; class Magnoliopsida; order Zingiberales; family Zingiberaceae; genus Boesenbergia; species Boesenbergia rotunda. Next base: position 737,675 of record JAGFNQ010002480.1, read on the forward strand.
CGACTGGTACAGTACCAGTCGACTGATACCCGTAAGCTGAGTTGGGTGAGGCAAGTTTCAATAAGTATTTTCTTACGAGTTTTTGAGAAAGAAAGTGTGACATGGTATCATGCATGACTATTTAAGTTAGAATATCATTCTTAGATAGATTAAAAAGAAAAAAAAAAGATTTTCGCATTTTTAGTCGTGCATTAGAGTCGAGAAGTAGACAAAAGTAACGCTCCGTCTAAGGCAGAGAGAAGTCGGGTCACTACATTTCTAGGCCAAAGTTGGTATTAATACCTCTAGGTCCTTCGGAAAATTATTTAAATATGCTCAATATTTTCATAAAATATTAAGAGAATTTTCCGGGTCGTTACAGTTGTATTGGTTGATTTTGGTCATACTTGCATGTGTGTCTAGATATGGACTGATTGGGTTATTGTGGTATGCACCCTGATGTCTGCATTGGTTGATTCTACTTGTATTTGCACGTGTACCTCGTTATAGGATTGATTGGGTTATGATGCATACATATGACCTGTGCATGATAAGTTGGGTTATGTGTCGATGACCTGGTAGGGGTTGCATGTGTTAGTCATGCACCATACCTGCGCTGTTGCATGCCGGCGATCAGCTGACTCCCTGGTGGTTGAGCCTAATCGTTTTCCGGCACATGATATGCACACACTGCCACTCATGAGTTAGTGGATACCGCTAGGTGTGTGCATTTGCTCTGTACTGCTCCGCTCGTCCGCTCATGGGTAGTGGTTTCGGAGCGTGGTAGCAGGCAGGGATCCCTTCTCTTACCATAGACCAGAGAAGATGAGAGAGATATCTCCCCCATATATACATGGGGCGGAGTGTTTACTCCACCAGCATCCTGTCCACTCGGTCACTCAGGAGCAGTGATGGCAGAGTGCTGACAGTGTCACGGCTCTACCCACTCGGCCGACACATTATCGCCTATCTCGGCGGCTTGACTGGAGTTAGGGGGTGACCATGACTTTGCATCATGTGCATATGATGCATTTGTGTATTGATTGTGTTTGCTGCATTTACTTGCTGCACTTGTTTGACATGCACATACAGGAGGTACTTTTGGTATGGTTTGTTGACCCTGCACTTGCTCGTACGGTACGAGTCCTATTATGATCATGATAGACTGATTTCTGGTATGTACAGTTCTTTATTATTTTAGTTATGCATGTTTCTGATATTATTATGGAGACTGTATCCTGTTGTTTCTATATAGCTGCTTTAGCTACTTTTCAGCCATGCATATCTTTCTATATACCCGCGAGTCCACTTGGACTCACCACCCGTCGTAATATTTTTGTTTTCAGGTTGATAGCTCGCCGGAGGAGCCCAGTTGCCAGTCCTGGGTCCCCACGTCTCCATTTGGATGGATGCTTCCGCTGGTTTTGTTTTCTTTGATAGTATAGCTTACGTTTTGTATTTGTTTTATATATCATGGGCTTGTATTAGATTTATTCGTATGGTATTGTGTTTTTGAGTCCTCTGTTGGACTTTGTGCTTGTGGTTTTGCTACGCACCTGCCCAGGGGGCAGCTCAGGTGAGTATTACAGAGTTTTAGCATTTCGATATGTTCATTTTCATATATTATATATCTGTTTTGAGGCTTGAGGCCAATTTATAAACTACGTGTGTTGTGTGTTTGTGTAAATTGTCCGCCGGACAGGGGAGGTGCTGTCTGATTTTCTATTGGACTAGCGGCTTCTAGGTCTCGGGGCGTGACACATATGATAGCATAGTTTTCGAAAAAACATGAGTGATAGTTTGAAAACATAGTATTTTTAAACTTCTTCTTTTTGTAACGACCCGGAAAATTCTCTTAATATTTTCTTAAAATATTAAGCATGTCTAAATAATTTTCCAAGGGACCTAGAAATATTAAGGAGAACTTTGGCCTAGAAAATCCATATTTTCTCATTTAAATTGAGAAAACTAAGTACTAATGGGCTTTATGTGGGCTTTTTAGTACCATGATTATAGGTGGATTTTGGTAATAATTAGTATAAATATAAATGGGATTTAAGGCATATTAGCATGATTATGGGTAAGTCTTAGCCTAATTTTTCTATTTTAATGGAGAAATTAGGTACTAATTAGCTTTAAATGGGCTCCAAAAATGGGTATTAATTAGGTAAAATTAATATAAATTAGGTAAAATTAATATAAATATAAAAGAATTTTATTTAGGAATATTAGCATAATTATGGGTCATTTTAGGGGGATTTTCAGAATTTAGGAAATAAAAATAATAAAATAAATGAAATAAAAATAAAATAAAAATAAAGGTGCATAAGCCAAGGATTGAACCTTGGAACTCTTGTACAACCATGTAAGCCTTAACCAACTCACCTAGCAAGGTATTGTTAGGAGTGAATGAAGTGGATATTGGTTAAGGCATAGAAGAAGATGAAGAGTCATGGAGAGACTCTTCATTTGCCTCCTTAATGGGCTATTAAAGGGGGGTTTTGGGAGTTACCTCTTCTTCCCATCACTTGCATTTCGAAACCTCTCCCTTCCCTCATCCTAGCCGAATACCCAAGGAGGGGTTCTCCCTTGGAAAAGCTCCACAAGAGGTCTTAACTCAAAGATCTAAGAGTTTTCCCAAGGATACAAGGACAAGGAGGCAAGGATCCAAAGCTTTTACAATCTTCTTCTTCTTCCAAGGTTTGAAAAATCAGGAAACTCAAGGTAAGACTCCCTCACCTGTGGTATAATAGTTCCCTATGATTTCCATGATTTTTAGCATGATATATGGGTTAGTTTTTGGATTTGATGTTGGAAGGAAACAAAACCAAGGTCCCTATGTTTATGGGTTTCGGCCACCATGATTTGAATGTCTATAAATATGTTAAAAATCTTTATAATGTTATTTAATGTTCCCTTATGATGTGTATAGGTTAAGTATAATTTTTAGGAATTTTTGGAGTACCCTAGGACACTATAGGGTTTCGGCCAACATGAAAGGGGCAAAAACCAAGGTCCCTATGTTTATGGGTTTCGGCCACCATGATTTAAATGTCTATAAATATGTTAAAAATCTTTATAATATTATTTAATGTTCCATTATGATGTGTAGAGGTTAAGTAAAATTTTTTGGAATTTTTGTAGTAACCTAGGACACTCTAGGGTTTCGGCCAACATGAAAGGGGCAAAAACCAAGGTCCCTAAGTTTATGGGTTTCGGCCACCATGATTTAAATGTCTATAAATATGTTAAAAATATTTATAATGTTATTTAATGTTCCCTTATGATTTGTAGAGGTTAAGTATAATTTTTGGAAATTTTTGGAGTACCCTAGGACACTCTAGGGTTTCGGCCAACATGAAAGAAACAAAACCAAGAACCCTAAGCTTGAGGGGTTCGGCCACCATGATTTATGTGTCTATAACTATGCTAAAAACCTTGATAATGTTTTTTAAATATTCTCTGATGATTTTAGAGATTAAATACAATTTTTGAGAATTTTTGGGGTACCCTAGAGACCCTATATGTTTCGGCCAACCTCAAGGACCCAAGGATTAGGGTGAGTTCTAAACTTCAAGTATACATTTGATATGTTGTCATGATATAAGGGTGATGGAGGGTGATTATGTAAATTTCCACACGGTCTAGAGACTCTATAAGTTTCGGCCAAGAAGGAATAATAAGGAAAAAGTTATGATTTATTTCAAGTAAGGGCTTCAGTGGCTCTATGGTAAAATGTGATTAGTGTCTTATGATTGATTGGGGATTTTAATGGAATTTTTCCATACCCCCATGGGCCTTATGGATTTCGGCCAAGGCAGGTATCTAGGGTTTGGGATGGAGTTAGGACCCAAATAATGATAGTTTATGCTCATTATAAAGTATACGTAAAGGTTCAAGCATGTGATGGAAATTAAGTTACCCATAACCCTAACCTTAAGCACCATACTTTATGTTTGTATGTTATGATAAGAATGATGCCATGATAAGTATCTTATGTTTATGTTCATGATAAGAATGATGCCATGATAAGTATGTTACGTTTATGTTCATGATAAGAATGATGTCACGACAAGTATGTTATGTCTATGTTCATGATAAGAAGGATGCCATGATAAATATGTTATGATCATGTTCATGATAAGAATGATGCCATGATAAGTATGCTATGAATGTCTTATGAATGATGAAGCATGCAAAGTATTTTACTTTATGAATGGGCTTGTACCGGACCCAAGTATGGGTCCAAGGGATGGTCACCTTAAGAATGCCCCGGTTCTGGACTACCGGAACTGTCCACGGTTCTGGCACTACCGGAGCTATGCAACAGGGATGGGCTCCTTGAGAATGCCTCGGTTCGGGGACTACCGACTATGCTGTCCTTACCCTAGTAGGTCGGGGCTCGCTACCTCGGACTTACTAGGGATGCGCACTATGATGTATGTATGTGGTACAAGCCGGGGACCCCAAATGTTATGATGATTATGTTTAAGCATTTTAAAAGTATGATTTTAAAAGTTAAGCATCCATATGTATATGCATTCCACCCATGCATTCATACATGTTATGCATTATGTTATGATAATGATGTGTTATGCTTATGCTCCATGTTAAAAGATATGTATGAGAATGAATGATCCATGTTATGATTATGGTAAGAAGATGCTCTTATGATATGCTAGAATGTATGCCTATGTTTATGCCATATAGGTTGGTTTATATCTTATGTTTATATTTATGCCATGTCTCATGCCATGCTAGGAAAGTTTATTAAGTTATGCTATGCCGTGTATCATGCCATGCTTAGAATGTTTACGATGTCTATGCTTGATATGCTAGAAAGTATGCCTATGGTTGATTTACATCTTATGCTTATGTTCATGGCATGTATGATGCCATGCTTAGAATGTTTAATTATGTTTATGCCTATGTTTATACTTTATGCCATGATAAGAATGTTTAATTAGATTTATGCCTATGTTTATGCGTTATGCTATGATAGAAATGTTTATGATGCTTATGTTCCATATGATTATGAATGAATGACGAATGATTTTAGTGAGTAGGAAAGAGTCTTACTAAGCCTGTGTGCTTATAGTCTTTTTCCTTATACCGCAGATCATGCAAGGGGACCATGAGGAAGCAGCAGGAGAGCAAGATTATATGTGTGTGATAGTGACTTGGCCCATGAAATCAAACGTTTGCCGTTATGCTAAGAACTTTACTTTTGTTAAGTATATGCTCGATTAGTGACTTATGGAAACTTATGACATGATGTTATGCATGATATGAAATGAACCTCATGATATGATGTTAAGCTTGTTATGACATGATGTTTAAGTATGAAGTCTATATGTCTAGTGTCCATGTCACTATGTTAGAAATGGTAGTAGGGGCATGTAAAGTTTAAGTTATTCCGCTGCAGTATGATGTTACATGCCTTAAGTATGTTAGCGTAACGCCGCTTTAGGAAAAAAAAAAGCGGGCGTTACAGGTTGGTATCAAAGCAGTAACCATCTCACTACACACACATCAAGCCCTCTTCCTGCAGCTTCCAAGTAAGTACCTCTTTACATATCTTATAGTAGGAAGATGTTTTATGATTTTAAGGTATGCCAGTATGAATGATATTTATGATGAAATGTACGTTACGATATGTAACGATGAATGATACTTTATCTTATTTTAGGAATTAAATATTTAAAATAATATAGGGCTAGAAAAGAAACTGATATTGACCATACTTGTCTTTTATGAAGAAAAGTATGGCTAGAAGACAGAGTAACCGACTTAACGAGACTACTTCATCGCCTGACCTGATGCTCAATATACCTTATATTATAACCTATTTTAGGTCGCATCATAAGACAATCATGTATAAGTATCCTACCTCATACCTTGGGTCTAAGTTAGTCATAATACAATTAGTCATAAGTGTGACTCAACCTTATGTTCATAAACATGGTATTAATTGAGCGCCATCGTAATATTAGTAATTAAGGTGAACCTAGTATTAACATAATGTTATATAACCTGTACAGTATATTAGTTATCAAACATATAACATAATTATATTATATCATATAAAGCAAATGGTAATAATATGAGAGGGTGTACTAATATCAGATTATTATAAATATAATTATAATACTAAATTCCTTATCATATAAGTATTGTCATAATTCATCTATCATATAGGTTCTTAATATGAGCCTACATACAGGTTGACATGTATCATCTCAACCTATAAGTTATTACCTATACGTATTATTCCATAAGCAATTATAGGTATTATACCTATAATTTATATGATAAGTAATTATAATTTATGATATTATGTATAACCTATAATATAGTCTCATGTAGGGAATTATATGATAGCCTACATACATAAGATTATAACACTCTCACCTATGTTAGCGTATAGTATTAGTTCCATTATACTAATACTAATATAGTTAATGGTATAAGTCATACGGGGAATTATATGATAGCCTACATACATAAGATTATAATACTCTCACCTATGTTAGCGTATAGTATTAGTTCCATTATACTAATACTAATATAGTTAATGGTATAAGTCATACGGTATAACCTAAAATGATACGCATAGGGTAGTGTCCTAATTATATTAACACCTATTATAGATTAGGTGTCCACTATATTTTCATACTAATTATAAATATTAGTATTATCAACTATGTTTCACTAGTATCTTATATATAATATATAAGATTACCTTAAGTTATTTTATGGTAATATAATAAATATGATCCCACTTATCATATAATAACCATTAACTAATATAATTCATAGCTCATGTTGTGAACTAATATTTCGGAACCATACTATTATTATGTTTACCCATAATTATAATAAGTATATAATTATGATATATGCATATAATTACATCATAGGGCTATTAATGACACTATCTCAATTATGACAATCATGTATGTCACTTATATCATCAAGGATATAAGCAATTAAGAAGCCGTGAATAAAGTACACATAATCATGTTAGTAATATTATCGGTTCCTTGAGTGGAAGAATTTTTCCTTATTCGATGTGCCCGGGATCCACCAAAATGTATCAAGACCTGAAGGAGAAATTCTGGTGGTCCGACATGAAGAGAGATGTGGCGCAGCATGTTAGTACATGCCTAACCTGCCAGCAAGTAAAGGCAGAACATCAGCGACCCGGAAGAGTTATGCCGCTGTCCGGCTTAGACCCCTGGAGTTTAATGTTGGAGATTGGGTGTTTCTGAAGGTGGCTCCTATGAAGGGGGTGACAAGATTTGGAAAGAGAGGAAAGTTAAGTCCGCGCTATGTGGGACCGTACCTGATTCTGAAAAGAGTTGGTAAGGTGGCATACGAGCTGGAGCTGCCTCCAGAGATGTCAGCCATCCATAACGTATTCCACGTATCCCTGCTTAAAAAGTGTATCCCGAATATGGACCAAGTGATCGAGACGCAGACAGTACAAGTAGAAGAGGACCTAAGTTATGAGAGCAGACCCATCCAGATTTTGGATAGGGAGGTCAAGAAGCTGAGGAATAAGAAGGTACCTCTAGTCAAGATCTTATGGCAAAGCCAGCGGTTCGAGGAAGCTACCTGGGAACGCGAGGACGAAATGAGGCGCAAGTACCCGGAGTTATTCTAAGTTCGAGGATGAACTTTCACGAGGTATGGGGGATTGTAACGACCCGAAAAATTCTCTTAATATTTTCTTAAAATATTAAGCATGTCTAAATAATTTTCCAATGGACCTAGAAATATTAAGGAGAACTTTGGCCTAGAAAATCCATATTTTCTCATTTAAATTGAGAAAACTAAGTACTAATGGGCTTTATGTGGGCTTTTTAGTACCATGATTATAGGTGGATTTTGGTAATAATTAGTATAAATATAAATGGGATTTAATTAGGCATATTAGCATGATTATGGGTAAGTCTTAGCCTAATTTTTCTATTTTAATGGAGAAATTAGGTACTAATGAGCTTTAAATGGGCTCCAAAAATGGGTATTAATTAGGTAAAATTAATATAAATTAGGTAAAATTAATATAAATATAAAAGAATTTTATTTAGGAATATTAGCATAATTATGGGTGATTTTAGGGGGATTTTCAGAATTTAGGAAATAAAAATAATAAAATAAATGAAATAAAAATAAAATAAAAATAAAGGTGCATAAGCCAAGGATTGAACCTTGGACCTCTTGTACAAGGTTTTGGGAGTTACCTCTTCTTCCCATCACTTGCATTTCGAAACCTCTCCCTTCCCTCATCCTAGCCGAATACCAAAGGAGGGGTTCTCCCTTGGAAAAGCTCCACAAGAGGTCTTATCTCAAAGATCTAAGAGTTTTCCCAAGGATACAAGGACAAGGAGGCAAGGATCCAAAGCTTTTACAATCTTCTTCTTCTTCCAAGGTTCAAAAAATCAGGAAACTCAAGGTAAGACTCCCTCACCTATGGTATAATAGTTCCCTATGATTTCCATGATTTTTAGCATGATATATGGGTTAGTTTTTGGATTTGATGTTGGAAGGAAACAAAACCAAGGTCCCTATGTTTATGGGTTTCGGCCACCATGATTTGAATGTCAATAAATATGTTAAAAATCATTATAATGTTATTTAATGTTCCCTTATAATGTGTAGAGGTTAATTATAATTTTTGCGAATTTTTGGAGTACCCTAGGACACTCTAGGGTTTCGGCCAACATGAAAGGGGCAAAAACCAAGGTCCCTAAGTTTATGGGTTTTGGCCACCATGATTTAAATGTCTATAAATATGTTAAAAATCTTTATAATGTTATTTAATGTTCCCTTATGATGTGTAGAGGTTAAGTATAATTTTTGGGAATTTTTGTAGTACCCTAGGACACTCTAGGGTTTCGGCCAACATGAAAGGGGCAAAAACCAAGGTCCCTAAGTTTATGGGTTTCGGCCACCATGATTTAAATGTCTATAAATATGTTAAAAATCTTTATAATGTTATTTAATGTTCCCTTATGATGTGTAGAGGTTAAGTATAATTTTTGGGAATTTTTGGAGTACCCTAGGATGTTGGGTTTTCGGGCCGCGAAAACCGCCTTTTCGCGTCGCGGAAACCCCGAGAACCCAAAGCCATGGATCTCGTGTGAAGAAAAATTCCGAAACAAAATTCACGTATTCATTTCATGCTCAAAACTCGATCTACACCTAGATCTAAAGAGGGATAAACCATTTTACCTTTGGTGCGTGCCCCGCTTAATCCCGCTCGTTCCCTTTTGGATGTCGGATCTCTAGGACGTCAAGTGCCGTCCCTCTAGAAGTATCCACGCGAACAAAGTGGATGGAGGAAACCCTTTAGGTGTGCTAGCACCTTTCAAGGGTTCGGCCAAGAGGAGAAGAAGAAGAAGAGCACCAACACTTGGAGGAGGAAGAAGAGAAGACACACCAATTGAGAAAATTGCAACCAAACATAGTTTTGTTCTCTCATTGTCGCTGGCCACATAATGGCCATTAATGGCCATTAAGTGGCCTCCCATAACCCCCTTTTAATTTGAATTCAAATTCAAATGGGGGGGGGGGTTACAACCTTTGGAGATGATGTGGAGCATCATCATTGGTCAAATACCAAGCCAAGTCATCACTTGGTCAAGTCAAGGTGAGGTGGCCTTTTGGTCAAGTCAAACTTGCCTTTTATGGACTTTTCATATTTAGTCAAGTCAAACTTGACTCCATTTCTTCTCCCATGTCAAGTCTAACTTGAAGTGGAACCAAGTCAAGTCAAACTTGATTTGGATTTGGGTCAAGTCAAACTTGCCTTTTATGGACTTTCCATATTTAGTCAAGTCAAACTTGACTTCATTTCTTCTCCCATGTCAAGTCTAACTTGAAGTGGAACCAAGTCAAGTCAAACTTGATTTGGATTTGGGTCAAGTTAAACTTGCCTTTTATGGACTTTCCATATTTAGCCAAGTCGAACTTGACTTCATTTTTTCTCCATCTATTTGTTCTTTGCGTGTGACCCTATAGGTTCTTGTAACGTTGGCAATGCTTCTAACCTCTTAGAAACATAAGCAATGAGTGGTATCTAGCAACACATCATTGCTACCCAAGTTACAAGAATGTTGAGATCCAACATCACCAATGTGACTACTAATTATGACTTTCATAATATGTGACAATGTCCTTCTATCGTCGATATCTAGATTGATCTTCTATGAAGCATAGACCGTGTCATCCTCCAATCAATCTATGTGTCTTGAACTCCAAGTAGACTCACTATAATCAAATAAGCTCAATATCTCATATTGTCTTATTTGGGCATGGTCATTCACTTAGTGATCTCACTCTATCAAGACTATGATATCTCTCCCGTCATATAGGAGGGATAGATCCCATCTACATCACTCACATCCCTCCGCATAATTTGTTACATACCCAGTAATCGCCTTTATAGTCCACCCAGTTACGGGTGACGTTTGACGAAACCAAAGTACATAACTTCTTATGTAGGGAACTATGGTGACTTCAGGTCTAAGGACTAATAGTCATACTAATAGTCACATGAGAAAGTATATGACACTCATATAACGATCCATGATACTTTCTCATGGTGGGTCATTCAGTATACATTCTCCAATGCATACTCATGTGTCAACTTGATATCTCATATCCATGACTTGTGAGATCAAGTCATCGTGTTGACCTACATGCTAGTCTCTATGCATTAACATTGTCCCTGAATGTTAATACTTGACTAGGAATAATTAAGAGTAGTGTTCTCTATATCATCTCACTATCGATTCAACCAATCGATTGATATAGATATGAACCTACTACCAAGGACGTTATTACACTTAGTTATTTGGCACCAATACAAGTAAGTATAATAACCATAATCAAATGCCTTTATATATATATATATATGAAATATGATACAATGAGTCCATACAACAACCATCATATGATTGGCTCTAGGGCTCTCACTAACAATCTCCCACTAGAACTAGTGTCAATCACTGTAGTATCTAATACCCAATGACCTAGTGTGACCATCATGCTTGGTCTGTGCCAAAGCCTTGGTCAAGGGATCTGCAATGTTAGCCTCTGTGGGTACTCTGCATATCTTCACATCTCCTCGATCGATGATCTCTCGAATGAGATGGAAACGCCGTAGTATGTGTTTGGTCCGCTGGTGTGACCGAGGTTCCTTAGCCTGCGCAATAGCTCCATTGTTGTCACAATAGAGCTGTACTGGGTCGGCTATGCTAGGAACCACTCCAAGCTCAGTAATGAACTTGCGGATCCAAACTGCCTCCTTTGCTACCTCAGATGCAGCAATGTACTCAGCTTCTATTGTAGAATCAGCAACTGTATCCTGCTTTGATCTCTTCCAGCTGACAGCGCCACCATTTAAGCAAAACACGAACCCTGACTGCGATCTGTAGTCATCCTGGTCAGTTTGGAAGCTTGCATCACTGTTGTAAGTACCCCTGGTTGATTTTGATGTGATCAACCGATTTAAGTTAGGTCCTGGTATGTTTAATCCCTCTGCTAAGTGTGCAGGAACTTAGGTACGGAGGAAGTCGAGCGTAAGACGTAGCGGACAAGAAGGATTGTGCGGGGAAGTGAGCCGATGGGCTCGGTACAATCCGAGGGACGCGGAAGCTGCGGAAGAGTACGCCGGTGGAGCGAGAAGGACGTGCGCGGTGTCCGAGGGACGAGAAGCCGGGAGGAAGGACGCTCGAGGGGCGAAAGGTCGGAGTCGGGTTCGGGTGAGCCTAACTCCGGTTGGCCGGAAATCACCCAGAAGATGAACCAAAAGACTGGTCAGTTTGACCAAGTCAAACAAGGCACCTGAAAGAAAAAGAATTTTATTTGTTGCTACAAAGATTCGAACCAGCAACCTCACCTACGTATATCACCAACCTTACCAACTGAGATAAGGAAGAGAAGTGATTGAAGTTGTTGCGAGCAGATGATAAAGTTATTTATCTGTTGTGAGCAGAAGACAAAGTTATCTCTTAAAGGATAACTTTATCCTTTAATTAGATCCAATGGATGCAGTTTAATCCCATCCAAGATCAACCATCCAGATTATATCCATGGATCAACGGCCAAGAGAAAATTCCTCAACAATCAACAATCCAGATTTATTCTCTTAGGCTATAAATAGGCTTAGAGTTTCAACCTTTTTATTCAATTCATTATTGTAATTCTCTCTAAAGTCTAGCGTGCTTTTGTTGTAAGGCTTCTCCGCCACAAGGAGATTTTAATTAAGCGTCCACTGTCTTGGAAGCAACATTCTTAGTTGCGACCAAGTTCTTTTTTAAAGACGAGTGCCTCCACTTTCATAATTTTTTTTCCTCGTCTATTCACCCCCCCTCTAGCCGGTCCAACCTGATCCAACAAGTGGTATCAGAGCCAAGGTCGCCGTAGAAGGACTAATCGCCGACTGCAGCAATTTCAAGAAAATGGTTGGAGCCGTAATCTACCCGCCAAAATTTGAGGGGGAGTTCGCGATGTGGAAGCGCCGAATGCAGGTATTTTTTAAAACTGATATTGAATTGCTAATAATTATGAAAAATGGTTTTTCAATTCCTAAAGACAACAACGGCAAGGATAAAGAAATAGAATCATGGACCAAGAAGGAGAAATCAGACTTTAAAGCAAATGGCAAAGCTGAATTTCATCTACTAGCTGTTCTTCCCGCGCAAGAAGTTAACCGCATCGAAAATTACAACTCGGCAAAAGAGCTCTGGGAGAAATTCCTAGAATTGCATGAAAGTACCTCAGAGCCAAAACTGAATGCCACTTGGGACGAGTCCTCGTCAGAGGAATCAGAAGGTCAAGAATACGCGGGACTTGCGTTAATGGCAAATCATCAAGAAGGGAGCACTGATGAAGGGGGAGAGATGTCAGAAGAAACTAACGACGAAAAAAGAACCTCGCTTTTCGAAAGCGACCCGGTAAGTGAGGTCTGTTTTCTTCCTCATGATCAATTATATGCAGGAGTTAAAGCCTTGCTTAAATCTAATTGTAGATTAGAAAAAGAAAATTTGAAATTGAAAAATGAATTGGCACTTACTTTCTCTTCTGAAATTTTAAAAAATGAAAATGGTAATTTGAAAAACTTAGTGCAAAAATTAGAACTTGATATTGCACATTTACGCCAAAAGAAAAATAGCTTACCTGATAATTTAAATTGGTATTTTAAAAATCATAAGGGTCAATTTAAAAATGTGCCCAAAAGCTATATTCCGCCTAAGTTTTTAATTAATCATGTAGACAAGAACTTATTTTGGGTTCCTAAATTTGTATTAAACTGAATTTTTTTTTGTTATTATAAATGTGTGCATTGTGTTTCTCTAACAAAAATTATGCCTTTATTTTTTTTATGCACAATTATGCTGTCTATCTACTGGAACTTCTTTTAAAATTTTTTGAATATTTTTTCCCTCGAAATTTGAAATTAAGAGTTTAGAGGAAAGACTCATTACAATTTTTTTTCAAAATTTTCGAAGTATTGTTTCCAATTTTTTAAATTTTATTGTTCAAGAACTCTTATGTGTTGGTTTGTCATTTTTGGACTTGACGAACGAATTTAAAACTCAAAATTTTTGTCCAAACTCATATCTTCATCTTCGACTTTAACAAAAATATTCAGATTTTTTTAACTTTTTATGAATTATTTATCGAAATATGATTTTTTCAAAATTTGATAGAAAAATATTTTGACAGGATTTGATTTTATTTTTGGAACTCCTCATCAGCTGTGGATTTTATCAAAAAAAAATTCGATTTTATTTAAGTCATTTTTTAAAAAAAAATGGAATTAACTTTGCAAAAATATGTCATTTTAAAATTTGAAAAATCTATTGCAATGCGATTTTTTTTCACTTAGAATATTTTTTATCGCACTCAAAAATTTTTCTTCTTCTCTACTTATATTTCCCAATTTTTTTGATGTGATCAAAGGGGGAGGAATAGTATTAAGTTAAGGGGTAGAATTTTAATTTACTCGAAATTTAAGTTTTTTTTGAACTTAAACTATTTACATTATTATGTATGTTTTTTATTTTGATTACCCTAATTTAACTCGGATTGATGTACATCAAAAAGGGGGAATTGTAAGTACCCCTGGTTGATTTTGATGTGATCAACCGATTTAAGTTAGGTCCTGGTATGTTTAATCCCTCTGCTAAGTGTGCAGGAACTTAGGTACGGAGGAAGTCGAGCGTAAGACATAGCGGACGAGAAGGATTGTGCGGGGAAGTGAGCCGACGGGCTCGGTACAATCCGAGGGACGCGGAAGCTGCGGAAGAGTACGCCGGTGGAGCGAGAAGGACGTGCGCGGTGTCCGAGGGGCGAGAAGCCGGGAGGAAGGACGCTCGAGGGGCGAAAGGTCGGAGTCGGGTTCGGGTGAGCCTAACTCCGGTTGGCCGAAAATCACCCAGAAGATGAACCAAAAGACTGGTCAGTTTGACCAAGTCAAACAAGGCACCTGAAAGAAAAAGAATTTTATTTGTTGCTACAAAGATTCGAACCAGCAACCTCACCTACGTATATCACCAACCTTACCAACTGAGATAAGGAAGAGAAGTGATTGAAGTTGTTGCGAGCAGATGATAAAGTTATTTATCTGTTGCGAGCAGAAGACAAAGTTATCCCTTAAAGGATAACTTTATCCTTTAATCAGATCCAATGGATGCAGTTTAATCCCATCCAAGATCAACCATCCAGATTATATCCATGGATCAACGACCAAGAGAAAATTCCTCAACAATCAACAATCCAGATTTATTCTCTTAGGCTATAAATAGGCTTAGAGTTTCAACCTTTTTATTCAATTCATTATTGTAATTCTCTCGAAAGTCTAGCGTGCTTTTGTTGTAAGGCTTCTCCGCCACAAGGAGATTTTAATTAAGCGTCCACTGCCTTGAAAGCAACATTCTTATTTGCGACCAAGTTCTTTTTTAAAGACGAGTGCCTCCACTTTCATAATTTTTTTTCCTCGTCTATTCACCCCCCTCTAGCCGGTCCAACCCGATCCAACAACTGTAACCTTTTACAGTTAGCTCCTCTTCGCCTCCAAATATCAAGAAATATTCTTTAGTCCTTCTCAAGTACTTAAGAATATTCTTGACTGCTATCCAGTGACGTTCACCTGGATCTGACTGGTATCTGCTCGTCATGCTCAAAGCATACGAGACATCAGGACGAGTACATAACATGGCGTACATGATAGATCCTATGGCTGAGGCATAAGGGATCTTGCTCATGCGGTCTCTCTCCTCTCTAGAAGAGGGACCTTGAGTCTTCGAAAGACTCACGCCATGTGAC
The DNA here is from genome assembly GCA_024364735.1 of Boesenbergia rotunda. NCBI lineage: Eukaryota > Viridiplantae > Streptophyta > Magnoliopsida > Zingiberales > Zingiberaceae > Boesenbergia > Boesenbergia rotunda. The sequence continues at coordinate 752,993 of JAGFNQ010002480.1, forward strand.
ACTGGCAGATTTCCCTTCTTGGAATTCTGCATGGCAAACCGTTGTAAAACGGTATCAATGTATGTACTCTGACTTAGGCCAAGCAATCTCTTAGATCTATCTCTATAGATCTTTATGCCTAGAATATATGCTGCTTCACCTAAGTCTTTCATTGAGAAGGAATTCCCCAACCAAGTCTTCACAGACTGTAGTGAAGGAATGTCATTCCCAATGAGTAGTATGTCATCTACATACAAAACAAGGAAGACAACTGTGCTCCCACTAACCCTTTTGTAGACACAAGGTTCATCTTCATTCTTGATGAAACCAAACTGTTTGATTGCATCATCGAATCGAAGATTCCAGCTTCGAGAAGCTTGCTTTAGTCCATAAAGGGACTTATGCAGCTTGCATACTCTACCAGTATGCTTTGGATCTACAAAACCCTCAGGTTGTGTCATGTACACTTCCTCGAGGAGGTTTCCATTCAGAAACGCAGTTTTGACGTCCATCTACCAGATCTCATAATCGTGGTATGCTGCAATAGCAAGCAAGATCCTAATGGACTTGAACATCGCGACTGGAGAAAAAGTTTCATCATAGTCAATACCATGAATTTGCTTGAAACCTTTAGCTACTAGTCTACCCTTATAGGTATGTACAAGTCCATCCATGTCAGTCTTTCTCTTAAAGACCCACTTACACCCAATGGATTTGACCCCTTAAGGTGGATCAACCAAAGTCCATACTTGGTTGGTGTACATGGAATCCATCTCGGATCTCATGGCCTCTAGCCATTTCTCAGAATCTGGGCTCATCACAACTTCCTGATAGGAGGTAGGCTCGTTCTCAACGAGCATAATGTCATCATGGTCAGACAAGAGAAATGAGTATCTCTCAGGCTGACGACGTACCCTATCAGACCTGCGAAGAGGTAGGTCTACATGAACAGGTTGTTGTTCCATAGCTTCTTGTGCAACAACCTCATCAACCACCACACTTTGTGGTTCCTGTTCAACTTCCATCAAGGCTTCAGTGCTATTGTCCATGTCTTGAACTTCTTCAAGATTGAACGTACTCCCACTAGTCTTTCTAGAAACAAAGTCCCTTTCTAGAAATACTCCAGTCTTAGCAACAAACACTTTGTGCTGACTATGAATGTAGAAGTAGTATCCCTTCGTTTCCTTGGGATACCCTATGAAATAACACTTATCAGATTTGGGTCCCAGTTTGTCTGAGACTTGACGTCGTACGTAAGCCTCACAACCCCAAACCCTCATGAAAGACATCTTGGGACTCCTCCCTGTCCATATCGTATATGGTGTCTTCATGATAGCCTTTGATGGAACACGGTTTAGTGTGAACGCTGCCGTGTCTAGAGCATATCCCCAAAAGGATATAGGAAGATCTGCGTGACTCATCATAGATCATACCATATCTAATAAGGTACGATTCCTCCTTTCGGATACACCATTCCACTGTGGTGTTCCAGGGGGAGTGAGTTGGGATAGAATCCCACACTCAGCTAGGTAGTCACGAAACTCATAGCTCAAGTATTCTCCACCTCGATCTGATCGAAGTATCTTAATACTCTTGCCAAGTTGGTTCTGTACTTCATTTCTGAATTCTTTAAACTTTTCAAAGGATTCTGACTTATGTGTCATCAAATACACATAGCCATATCTACTGAAGTCATCAGTAAATATGATGAAGTACCTGTAACCACCTCTGGCAGCGACATTGAAAGGACCACATACATCACTATGTATGAGTCCTAACAAGTCTGTCACTCTTTCACTATGTCCACTAAAGGGAGTCTTAGTCATCTTGCCTAGAAGGCATGACTCGCATGTCTCATATGACTCAAAATCAAATGAGTCCAGCAAACCATCCTTATGGAGCTGGGACAAGCGACTCTCATTTATGTGGCCTAAGCGACAGTGCCAGAGATAGGTTGGGTTCAACTCATTTGATCTCAACCTCTTGGTATTCACGTTATAGATAGGGCTCTCTAAGTCTAGAATATAGAGGTCATTCATCAGATGTGCGCTACAATAGAACATATCCTTTAAATAAACAGAACAACATTTGTCCTTTATTATGAATGAAAAACCTTTGTTATCTAAACATGAAACTGAAATGATATTCTTTGTTAGTACAGGTACATAACAACAGTTATTCAATTCCAGTACAAGCCCAGAGGGTAGAGATAGAAAGTAAGTCCCTATAGCAACTGCAGCAACCCTTGCTCCATTGCCTACTCGTAGGTCCACCTCGCCCTTGGCCAATGCCCTGCTATTTCTCAGCGCCTGCACATTAGTACAAATGTGAGAAGCACACCCAGTATCTAATACCCATGATGTAGAAATAGAAAGGTTGACTTCTATAACATTTATACCTGAAGTAGAAGTCTCACTTCTCTTCTTCTTCAGATCTTCCAGGTATACCTTGCAGTTCCGCTTCCAATGCCCAGTCTTACCGCAGTGGAAGCAGGTAGCATCCTTAGCAACCCCACCTTTAGGTTTGAGTGTTGAAGAGATGGCTTTGCCCTTGGTTTGGGTCTTACCCTTACCTTTGGGCTTCCACTTGCCCTTACCCTTGCCCTTTTGTACCATTAGGAAGGTACTGGACTTGGCAGTGGTGAGATTAGGCTCAGCAGTTCTTAACATGTTGAGTATCTCGGGCAGTGGTTTGTCTAATTCGTTCATGTTGTAGTTCATGACGAATTGACGGTAACTCACCGGCAACGATTGTAGGATCAGATCGGTAGCCAGCTCTTGGCCCAAAGGGAACCCCAACCTCTCGAGGTTCTCGACGTACCCAATCATTTGGAGTGCGTGAGTTCCTACAGGGGTTCCCTCTTTCATCTTGCATGAAAAGAGGGCCTGAGTCACTTCAAACCTCTCATGCCTTGCCTGCCCTTGATATAGTTGCTTGAGGTGGCCAATCATATCGTAAGCATTCATGTTCTCGTGTTGCTTCTGAAGCTCAGGAGACATACAGCATAGCATTAGGCATGACACGTCTAACGCATCATCTAGATGCTTCTGATGAGCATCTCTAACACTACGAGCGGCAGAGGCTGGTGGCGCATCAGGAACTGCTTGCTCCAGAACGTACAACTTACGTTCCTGCGTGAGGACTATCCTCAAATTCCTGTACCAGTCCAGGAAATTAGCTCCTAGGAGCTTGTCCTTCTCAAGAACAGATCGTAGAGAGAGAGTGTTCGTGTTTGACATGGTAATCTACAACATAAAATGCAGAAAATAAATATCCACCATTGTATCATATTTTATTTATCATTTAACTAAGCCTTTAATTAAATAATGCTCCCACTGAATTATAGGGCTTTGGTAGAATCGAGTCATAGATGTGGTAAAACCACACTACTAGATCCACACCAACTAACTATAATTCTCGTAGGTCAAGATCCACATCATACTACGCCTTGAGTTAGCTTTGGCTAAATCGCCCAAGACTTAGTATGATCGGTAGGTACTAATTACCAATTACATCTCTATGCAACTCTTGTTTATAGGATCAAGAATTAACATTTATGAATAATCTTGAGTTAGCTTTGGCTAAATCGCCCAAGACTATTGATAAATGCGATCTTGTCCTACCTTTCCAACTATTGGAGTATGCTTATAGTTAGGCTCGATCCAATTGAGCTAACTAGTTACTCAATCTAATTGAGCTCAATCTAACCCAAGCGTGATAGGCGGGACCAAGGTTGTCCCTCCGCATCCCACCACGATTAAATGCATTGCTCTGCTTTGGCAGATTCAACAATCGCATATGATCGTGGTAGTGATGGGTATCAAGGCTCGTTAGGCATATACGAGTTGATTTCGATTTAGATCTAATCTAATCGATGATGTGCATCGTATTTAGGCATTTATTAAATCTAATTTAACCTAAATGTGTATTAGGTGCACATCAAGATGTGGTTCCCACATTACATGTGCATCACATACACTCATGTATATTCTATTCTATACTAACATGCATCACATACATATAAGCAAAAATAAAATATACAAGAAAATTAAAGTGTGATTAGTCATGACCCTACTAAGATCTTCTCAAGCCAATGAGAAGATCCTTTGGTCAACCTAGGGTCTAGGCAGCAGCTTCTCCAAGCTCCTCCTTCCAGAACCCCATGTGTTGTCGGCTTGCTTCCCACGAGTCCGTCTTCTCCAGAATTTCCTTCATCTTCAATTTTGTACATTACAAAATTTATACTCAAGTTACATTCGAGTCTTAAACTAATTTTAACAGAAATAATAAATAAAAGGCCGACACGCAAGTCGCAATAACAATACAACACACACAACACAAATAACGGCACGCAGGCCGTAATATGAATTACACACATATTTTAATCTAATTAAAATAGGATCTTGGGCCATGACCATCACACTACTGTACATAATTCAAAATTATGTATTTTACAGAAATTTATCTAATTTTTCTATGTATTTTACGAATTTTATGAGTCACAACTCCACGGCGGTCCCGTTAAGCGGGTTTCGGGCACAATCACGTGACAAGGCCCCTTGCAGGGTTAGGGGCGGCGCCCCTACTCACGAAATTAATTTCGTGAGTGTCGTATCGCGATCTAACAGTGCCTAACCCGCTGTCCCAAAATCTATTTGGGCGAAACTTGCCGTTTCGGAGAAGTTTTTCTCGGTGGTCGAAGTGTACAAGTGCTTCGCACTCGTTGCTTCGCCTCTACGAGAAAAATACTCATAAAATCCTAAAAATTAGAAAAATTACAGAATCATAAACTACTCTAAATTTTGTATCCCATACAAAAAAATAAATACGTGCTTCGCACGTGGCTCTGATACCACTGTTGGGTTTTTCGGGCTGCGAAAACCGTCTTTTCGCGTCGCGGAAACCCCGAGAACCCAAAGCCATGGATCTCGTGCGAAGAAAAATTCCAAAACAAAATTCACGTATTCATTTCATGCTCAAAACTCGATCTACTCCTAGATCTAAAAAGGGATAAACCATTTTACATCATCAAGGCTAAGTAACCTCCCCATTTGAATTTTGAATTCAAATAGGGGGTTACCAAAGGTAGTGGCCGGCCACTTAATGGCTAATAATGGCCATTAAGTGGCCTGCCACTTATAGACACAAAATGAGTTGTTTTGTGGGTGTGTGATTGATTCCTCTCCCAACTTTGTTTTGGTTTTTGGTTTTGCTCTCCCTCTCCTCTCATAGGACACTCTAGGGTTTCGGCCAACATGAAAGAAACAAAACCAAGAACCCTAAGCTTGAGGGGTTCGGCCACCATGATTTATGTGTCTATAACTATGCTAAAAACCTTGATAATGTTGTTTAAATGTTCTCTGATGATGTTAGAGATTAAATACAATTTTTGAGAATTTTTGGGGTACCCTAGAGACCCTATATGTTTCGGCCAACCTCAAGGACCCAAGGATTAGGGTGAGTTCTAAACTTCAAGTATACATTTGATAAGTTGTCTTGATATAAGGGTGATGGAGGGTGATTATGTAAATTTCCACACGGTCTAGAGACTCTATAAGTTTCGGCCAAGAAGGAATAATAAGGAAAAAGTTATGATTTATTTCAAGTAAGGGCTTCAGTGGCTCTATGGTAAAATGTGATTAGTGTCTTATGATTGATTGGGGATTTTAATGGAATTTTTCCATACCCCCATGGGCCTTATGGATTTCGGCCAAGGCAGGTATCTAGGGTTTGGGATGGAGTTAGGACCCAAAGAATGATGGTTTATGCTCATTATAAAGTATACGTAAAGGTTCAAGCATGTGATGGAAATTAAGTTACCCATAACCCTAACCTTAAGCACCATACTTTATGTTTGTATGTTATGATAAGAATGATGCCATGATAAGTATCTTATGTTTATGTTCATGATAAGAATGATGTCATGTTAAGTATATTACGTTTATGTTCATGATAAGAATGATGTCACGACAAGTATGTTATGTCTATGTTCATGATAAGAAGGATGCCATGATAAATATGTTATGATCATGTTCATGATAAGAATGATGCCATGATAAGTATGCTATGAATGTCTTATGAATGATGAAGCATGTAAAGTATTTTACTTTATGAATGGGCTTGTACCGGACCCAAGTATGGGTCCAAGGGATGGGCACCTTAAGAACACCCCGGTTCTGGACTACCGGAGTTGTCCACGGTTCTGGCACTACCGGAGCTGTGCAACAGGGATGGGCTCCTTGAGAACGCCTCGGTTCGGGGACTACCGACTATGCTGTCCTTACCCTAGTAGGTCGGGGCTCGCTACCTCGGACTTACTAGGGATGCGCACTATGATGTATGTATGTGGTACAAGCCGGGGACCCCAAATGTTATGATGATTATGTTTAAGCATTTTAAAAGTATGATTTTAAAAGTTAAGCATCCATATGTATATGCATTCCACCCATGCATTCATACATGTTATGCATTATGTTATGATAATGATGTGTTATGCTTATGCTCCATGTTAAAAGATATGTATGAGAATGAATGATCCATGTTATGATTATGGTAAGAAGATGCTCTTATGATATGCTAGAATGTATGCCTATGTTTATGCCATATAGGTTGGTTTATATCTTATGTTTATATTTATGCCATGTCTCATGCCATGCTAGGAGAGTTTATTAAGTTATGCTATGCCGTGTATCCTGTCATGCTTAGAATGTTTACGATGTCTATGCTTGATATGCTAGAAAGTATGCCTATGGTTGATTTACATCTTATGCTTATGTTCATGGCATGTATGATGCCATGCTTAGAATGTTTAATTATGTTTATGCCTATGTTTATACTTTATGCCATGATAAGAATGTTTAATTAGATTTATGCCTATGTTTATGCGTTATGCTATGATAGAAATGTTTATGATGCTTATGTTCCATATGATTATGAATGAATGACGAATGATTTTAGTGAGTAGGAAAGAGTCTTACTAAGCCTGTGTGCTTATAGTCTTTTTCCTTATACCGCAGATCATGCAAGGGGACCATGAGGAAGCAGCAGGAGGGCAAGATTATATGTGTGTGATAGTGACTTGTCCCATGAAATCAAACGTTTGCCGTTATGCTAAGAACTTTACTTTTGTTAAGTATATGCTCGATTAGTGACTTATGGAAACTTATGACATGATGTTATGCATGATATGAAATGAACCTCATGATATGATGTTAAGCTTGTTATGACATGATGTTTAAGTATGAAGTCTATATGTCTAGTGTCCATGTCACTATGTTAGAAATGGTAGTAGGGGCATGTAAAGTTTAAGTTATTCCGCTGCAGTATGATGTTACATGCCTTAAGTATGTTAGCGTAACGCCGCTTTAGGAAAAAAAAAGCGGGCGTTACACTTTTAATTTGAACTCCCCCTAAACCTGACACAGTCCTAGGAGGCTTGTTGACCACAAGTTAATCCTCCTCTTAGTCTTAGGGTTTGATTCAAACAAAAAGAGAAGAAAACTAAGTTTAAAAAAAGTATTTTGTTTTAATGATTTGAAACATAATTTCATTCTCCTATTTGAGAAAATGAATATAGAAAACTGAAAAGGGGAAATGATTTAAAAAGATAGAAGTTTTTTTTTGTTTTTTTTTGTCCCAAAAAAATATAAATATCTAAGCCCGGACTGCATACAAAAAATATCCTAAGTAATCCCAAGGTGACTTTTTGCCATACAAGAATAAACTGAATGTCTGAAAGAAATGTTTGTATAATAGGAAAGAAATAAATGTTATGAAATAAATTTCAGGTTAGTGAACAAAAGAGACTTGATTTTAATTACAATGATTTGAAACATTAACTCTTAGTTAAAAAGTTAAATTTGATTTTTGAGAAAATTAAAATTTAGAGGGTTAAGTTTGTTTAGTTGAATTAAATTTTAATTTTGAAAGTTGTTCGGTTGAATTAAATTTGAATTTTAAAAGTCAGTTGAATTAAATTTGAATTTTAAAAGTCAGATGTATTAAATTTGAATTTGATTGAGTTAAATTTAATTTATTAAGATTTAATTAAATTTAATTGATTTAATTAAGATTTAATTGATTTAATTAAGATTTAATTGAATTTAATTGATTTAATTAAAATTTAATTTAATTTAATTTATTTAATTAAGATTTAATTGAATTTAATTGATTTAAATAAGATTTAATTTTGATTTAATTGATTTAAATAAGATTTAATTGAATTAATTTTAGTTTGATTAATTTGAATTAGTTGGTTGGGTTGGACTCAACTTTTAGATCTTAAGCATCTCACCCATTTCTAAGTGACAAAATAGGATATCCTTAACTGTTTTGTAAGATGCATATTTAATAGAAAGATTTATTTTGAAAAGGTCATGATTAATTTTGAAAAGTTAAATTAATTTTTAAACCCAATTTAAATTTATTTTGAAAAGAGATATTTGAATCTAAAATTAACTGAAAATTTGTATTAGATTCGAATTTAACAATGAGTAAATTGAATTTGAATTTCAAAAATTGGCTTATAGGTCTTGGCGAGGCACAAGGCCTTCTTTGGCCGTAGCCTTATTGGATCATCAACCCTTTCCTAGACAAAGCCTTTTAGTGAAATTTCATCTTCAAAATTACTTTTTGGTAAATTCTGGTCTAACTAGTTTGGGTCTTGGATTGGTAGCTTCGGCTAGTTTCACCAGTCTAAAGAGACCAAGTAGTGTATACTTGACCTTATTAGAAAAGGCTTCCCTAACGTACTATCATCTCATCTCCACCCAATACTATGTTGTTCAAATTTCAGTTAAGTTGGTTTAGTCCTTAAACTAACCAATCCTAATTCAATGCATAATGAAATAAACAAGCAAGAAAAGTAATCAACTAAGTCACGTCATAATTGTAATGATATTCTGGGTTTTTAGAATTAGCAAGATTGTGAATTAGACTTTCTAGCATTTTGACCTTATATTTCAATATTTCATCTTCTTGTTCCAATTTACTAATGTTTGCTTTAACTAATTTATAAGGTTCAATCATATTATTCAAGGTAAATAATGGATTTTCAAATACTGTAAATTTACCTTTAGATTTATTTTTGGAGGTCTCCCCCTTGATTTTAGCCATCTTTCTTCTGCTTGATTGTTTCTTCAGTATTTTGTAGTGGTCGCGAGTCAACCGGACCAATTTGGGTCGATCTCCTCCATTGTCTTCTGATTCCTAGTTTGAGTCGGACTCGGGTACCGGTTGAAGCTTCTTCTTTGGGGTTTTCCCTGCACTTGAAATTATACCTTCCTCGACCATTATAGTATCAGTCTGATTATATAATTGCAATTCTGGAACAAATTCAAAATTGGTTACCATTTTTGTCTCAGTCACTTTGTCTTCTGACTCTGGTTTGGATTCGTGTTCAGACTCTGACTCGGCTGTTTGTTCTTGGACCGAGAGTGCAAGACAACTTACTTGATCTTCTTCTTCTTCTGAGATCTCTTGATGAAGGTTAATCAATTTTTCCCAAATTTCTCTCGCACATCTGAATGGACCTACTAGTTCGAGTTGCTCCTTGGTTAGGCCACATTGTAGGATCGCAGTCGCCTTTGCATCTGTCTCGATCTTCCTCAGTGTTGGTTCGTCCATTTTATCCCAGGCGATCGACATTCCATCTTCTGTAGGTACTGTAAACCCCGTTTGGATTATCATCCATAGCTCTAGATGGGCCTTTAGGTGGGATTCCATTAGCCCCTTCCAGGTTCTGAAGTTCTCGCTAGAGAATAGAGGCGGATGAACACTGTTCCATTCTTGATTGACCATTAAGGATAATTCTTTCACACCAAGAGAAGAATAGAAATGTACCAAGACTTGGTCTTGGATTAGTAGTGCGGGAGAAAAATAGCCAAAAAAAATATTGCACAAATTTCGAGGATGAATAATAAAATAATAATAAAAGCTTTTGAGATAAATTTTTAGAAAATGAATATTTTGATTAATGAAAAAATAGGAGTTAAAAAAAGGTTGCTCGAATTAAGGCGGCACAAATTTCGAGGAAAAAAATTAAAATAATGAAAAAAATTTATGATAAATTTTTAAAAATTAATCGTTTTATTAATTCTGACTTATGGTAAAAAGATGAAAATTAAAAATTAAAAAAAGCATTTTAAGACCAATCTCAATATTTTAAATCCACCTACAGATATTTTTTATTTGAAATAAAAGGCGAATAAGATCGAGTGGTGTTGCACCAATCTCGATTAACACAAAGAAAATAAATGAAATGAAAAATTTCGTAAATCCGAAAATAAATCTCAAAGTGGTGGTTGCACCAAATTTGAGCTTCCCCGCTTTGATACCACTTGTTGGATCGAGAGAAACGATAGAGGGGGGTGAATATCGTAAAACGTTCGGATTCGTAAAAGAGAATTAGCAGTGGAAATAATTAAAGTAAAACACACGCGAACACCAAGATTTTACTTGGTTCGGAGTCGCGGTCGACTCCTACTCCAAGGCCCACGGTCGTTGACCGTTTACTACGGGCAATTCTATATGCACAAAAAGTTTACAGAAATAGATTATATGATTAGTATAGTAAACTAAAAGAAAGCCGCTCTTTGTTACCGACGTCCGGAGTAGATCGTATTTTCGAAGCAGAGGGACGTCGTCGATGCTTGTATCTCGAGTCGGGAGGTTTCCGGGACAGAGCGCTGGAGCAGAAGAGCGTGAATGTGTTGGAAGAATTGTTGTCTTGAAGCCTTGGGGTCGAGGGCCTTTTTATAGCACCTGGGGGCGCCCCGCCACGTGTCATCTGATCCGAGCTCCTCTCGGTCAGCTCTGATCCATTCAAACTCGGGATTAGACATTGACAGGGGTGCCCGGGTCGCTGGGGCGCCCGGGTTGACTCTTATCCATTGGCTTCTCGTTGGCTTGCCTCTTATCCGCTTCGTTAGCTTGAGCTCGGGGCGCCCAGACCATCCGGGGCGCCCGGGAGCACGGGGGTGCCCTGCCCATGAGCTGTCGAGGCGTACATTTGCTCCACTTCTTTTTGTATTCACCTTGGGGGCGCCCGGGACACTCTGGCGCCCTACTCAGCTTCTGCCTCACTCTTTTGAGGCTCTGTGAGCTGCAGACACTCGTTCCTTCGCTCCTGCATCCAAGGTTAGTCCAAAATGACACACAGCAATAATATGTTAGTTTTATACAGCCTTAGCTGTCTTGGTTCTGACTTTGGGTCTCCAAAATGGAGCCCTAGGTCGAACCGACGCCTACTGTTCCCTCGACGGGGAACGCGTCCTCACCTACTCCTCTCGGGAGAATTTACCTGATGCCAACCGGCTCCTCCGGTTGGACTTTTGCCCAGCAGTCCTTTGCTAGGTGCCTAGCTGTCCTTCTCCAGGTCTTCAGTACCTAGCTGTCCTTCGCTTGGTGCCTAGCAGTCCTTCGCTAGGTCTTCGTCTCCTAGCAGCCCTTCGCTAGGTGCCCAGCGGTCCTTCGCTAGGTCTTTGTATCCTGGCATTCCTTCGCCAGCTATATGGTTCCAAGCAATCCTTCGCCTGGTGCCTAGCAGTCCTTTGCTAGGGCTTTGTATCCTGGCATTCCTTCGCCAGGTGCCTAGCAGTCCTTCGCTAGGGCTTTGTATCCTAGCATTCCTTCGCCAGGTGCCTAGCAGTCCTTCGCTAGGGCTTTGTATTCGATGCCTAGCAGTCCTTCGCTAGGACTTTGTTTCCTGGCAGTCCTTCGCCAGGTGCCTAGCAGCCCTTCGCTAGGACTTTATTTTCTGGCAGTCCTTCGCCAGGTGCCTAGCAGCCCTTCACTAGGACTTTACTTCCTGCACACTTAGTAATCACATTAGACAACAAATAGTACTTAACTTTGAATCCTTTGCCAATATAAATAATAGGTTCGATATGGTGCTTCCTGCACCAACAATGACTTCCTTTGGCCAAGCTCTCATGGGTAGTGGCTCTCCTCTTTCGTTGATGGGTGCGTCGAATCCGTCTACAATACTCATCCAATTTTCAATGTTATTCATTAAGTAGTATTCCATTCTACCTTTCCAGTAGGCGAAGTCGTTTCTGTCGAAGAACAGTGGCCTTGCGGTGCTATAACCCTCTTGAAACCCCATTTCTTTGTACTCCGGTCGACGGTGAGTTCTCCCGAAGCGAACCGGCTCTGATACCAATTGATAGATCGAGTACGTTGCTAGAGGGGGGGGGGTGAATAGCACTTTGTCGAAGTTTTCTCTACAAGATTGTTAGCGCAATACAAACAAAAATAATACAATATCAAATTCAATGCTAACAAAGAGATTTTTACTTGGTATCCACCCCGAAAGGTGACTAATCTAAGGATCCACACGGTTGCACACTCTCCGCAATGAAAACCTCCTTCAAGGTGGAGAAAACCTATACAAGATCGTCTTCTTCCTCTTTACAAGATGCAATGAAAAGCGAGAGGAAGATCTGAGGAGTATTTGCACGAACATCACTTTTGTACAGTAGAAAATCGTACCATTCTTGTGCCAAAAAATCCACTTTAAATAAGAGAACAGGACAACGTCGCAAGCTGTCCAGCCCGCACCTATCGACTGCCCCTGGGGCAGTCGACTGGTATAGCCATAAATGCTAACCAACAGCTAGCCCAATGACTATATTTTGGGGTTACCAGTCGACTGCCCCTGGGGCAGTCGACTGGTCGAAGGCTGAAAACCTTCTGTGAGTTTTGGCAGTTAACTGCCTTTTGGCCAATCGACTGCCCAGCTTCTACAAGCACTCACACTCACTCCGAACACTCTCCTTCACGTGTACCTTCAGGTATACTCCCTTGGCTTGCCCCTTGAAGTCTTCTTCCACCGGCTATCATCCCTCGGATGCGCACACAAGCCTTCCCTTGGCTTGCCTCCATGCCACCCTTCATGTGTGCCCTTGAAGTCCACTTCCCGGCTTGCCCTTGGAGTCCTCCTCCCTCGGCTGTCGTCCATCGGATATGTTCTCCTCGTGTGATTCTCCAAGTCCTGCAAACTCAGTCACACATATCAAATACAACACAACACCCTAACCTTAAACATATTGGCACATACATATCAAAATCATGATCTTCCCGATCATTCTTGGGCCGATTAACCCAACGCAGAGAGACATTATATACTCCACCGGGGAGCATAGAGGAGATGAAATCATTTGTTTCCCCTTAGAGCATTTTCTGATGGTTCATCTTCTATCCCTCCCTAGGTGGACAACGTCTCCTGGTGGTTCATCTCCTGCCCGTCTCAAACGCCTTCCCCTTACAGACTGCTTGTTTCCTCGAGTTTTGGGCATCAGATGGTGTCGGTCGGGCATGGAGTATGCTGTCATCTGGGGGGAGTTGTAGCTGCTACTTCCTCTCCTCTCCCCTTTGCATTTTGTAATTCATCTTAAATGTGAGTTGACTGTAAGAGGTACTCAGGGTCTCTTGAACAAAATTGTTTCGTCCATGTGTATCCCAACTTGTTCCCATATGTCGAAGGTTATGAGGATGGAGGACCGAGAGGTCTCAGCCGCGGCTGAAGATTCAAGGATTTTGACCATAATGAGAATGGATCCCCACTCACCTGCCACTGGAAGACGGTGTCGAGCTAAGCGACCCTGCAAGGATGATGAAGCGATAGGGAAGAGCCCGAGCAAAGGAGTGATATCCTCTACCGGATCCACTGATTGTATCTTTGTATTCCCCTGAGATGTCAGCATCAATGTATTTCCCGTATAAATGAAGGAAAATACCTTTTATCTTTGATGCGTAAGTGCTTTTAGCAATGATCGAATGTCCTGCTTGTTCCCCTTGTCTGTTAGGTTGTGTTAACCATCCATCTGCAATCCTTCTCCCATTTTTTGTTAGAGGTCGTAGGGACTGTAGGGATCCTGGTCGGGCATCCAAAGCACCCAGACCAAGCCTAAGTACCCCGGACATCCGTAGCACTGCGAGGTATGAGGGTTTTGATTCTTGTTGGGCATCCCTAGCACCCAGACTAAGCCTAAGTACCTTGGGCATCCGCAGCACTACGAGGTATTAGGATTTTGATTCTTGGTTGGACGTCTGTAACACCCAGACCAAGCCTAAGTACCTCGGGCACCCACAACACCATGAGGTATTAGGGTTTTGATTCTTGGGTGGGCGTCTGTAGCACCCAGACCAAGCCTAAGTACCTCGGGCATCAGCAGCACCGCGAGGTATTAGGGTTTTGATTCTTGGTTGGGCGTCTGTAACATCCAAACCAAGCCTAAGTACCTTGGGCATCCAAAGCATCGCGAGGTATTAGGGTTTTGATTCTTGGTTGGGCGTCTATAACACCCAGACCTAGCCTAAGTACCCCGGGCATCCGCAGCACCGCGAGGTATTAGGATTTTTGATTCTTGGTGATATACTGGCACTTTGGTGAGAGCTGTAACGACCCAGAAAATTCTCTCAATATTTTCTTTAAAATATTGATTATGTTTAGATAATTTTCCGACGGACCTAGAGATATTAGTACGAACATTAGCCTAGAAATCCATGATTTTTCTCATTTAAATTGAGAAACTAAGTACTAATGGGCCTTATATGGACTTTTCTAGTACCATGATTATTAGTAGATTTTAGGTAGAATTTAGTATAAATATAAATGAATTTTAATTAGGAATATTAGTATGATTATGAGTGAGTTTTAGCATGATTTCCTATTTAAATTGAGAAGTTAAGTACTAATGGGCCTTATATGGGCTCCAAAAATGGGTTTTAATTAGGTAAAAATTTATAGAAATATAAAGGGGTTTTAATGAGAAATATTAACATAATTATGGGGAAATTTTTAAGGGATTTTCGAAATAAAATAGAAAATTAGTGCATGCACCAAGGATTTGAACCTTGGACCTCTTGTACAACCACGCAAGCTCTAACCAATTCACCTAGCAAGGGAGTGCTATGAGGAAATGAAGTGGATTATGGATAAGGCTTAGGAAAATGAAGAGTCACCAACCATGACTTTTCACTTACCCTCCTTAATGTGTTATAAAGAGGGGGAATGGGAGTTTCTTTCTTCCTTCCATCAATTCCATTTTTCTTCCTCCTCCTCCCTCATTCTAGCCAAATACTTCAAGAGGGGATCTCCCTTGGAAAAGGTTCACCTAAGGCTTCATCTCCAAGATCCAAGGCTTTTATAAGGGTACAAAGGCTAGGGATGGTCAAGAGGCAACAAGATTTTCCATCCTTCTCTCAAATCTAAGGTCTATAATCAAGATCAACCAAGTAAGACTCCCTCACCTGTGGTATAATAGTTCCTTTTGATTTTTAGCATGATATAAAGTTTGGTTTTTGGTTTTGATGTTGAGAAAACCATGTTTTGAACCCCTATAGCATTCGGCCACCATGAGTTTTGGGTCCATGAGGATGTTAAAAATCTTAATCATGCTTTCTAATGTGTTCTCATGATGTTTAGAGAATAAATATAATTTTTGGGAATTTTTGGAGTACCCTAAGACCCTTTAGGGTTTGGGACCATCACAAGGGTTTCCATGGCTAGGGTTGGATTTAACTCTTCACTCATGTATCTTGTGTACCCTTATTATATAAGGGGAGGTTGAAAGGATTTATGTGAACTTTCACAAGGTCTTATGACCCTAAGGGTTTCGGCCAAGAAGGAATCTAGGGCAAGGGGTTAAGGTTTTCTTCAAGTATGGGTTCCGAAAGCCCCTATGGTAGGGTATGGTTGGTGTTTAATATTTGATTGGGAATTTTATGAAATTTTTTCATGCGCCCATGGCCTTGTAGGGTTTTGGCCAGCCCTAAGAAGGAGGGCTAAAGGTTAGGGATAACCCTAATCATGAGCCCTAATGGCTTCCCATAGTCTTATAGGTAATGTATGGTTGTTTCTTTACCTTATGCTATCTTACATGTTAATTGAATGATGGAACCCTTCCTTATAGGTTTCGGCCAAACAAAGAAATTTAGGGTTTGGATGGAGTTAGGGTTTGAAGAATGATGGTTTATGGTTTATTATGAAGTATATATAAAGGTTCAAGCATGTGGTAGAAATTAAGTTACCTATAACCCTAACCTTAAGCACCATGTTTCATGTTTGTAGGTTTTTGATTGGATGCCATGCTTAATAGGGTTTATTTATGAATATCTTACGTTCTATGCCATGCACTTGAATGGTAGGTAGTATGTTTATGGAAGTCCTACTTATGCATGCTTGGGATGAATACCATGCTTACGTATGAAATGCAATGTTTACCTTATATATCATGATCATGCAAACTCTATGGATTAGGATAATTGTCTACGCAAACATGTCAAGTTCAATGAATATAATGCAATGCTTATCTTATATGCCATGATCATGCAAGCACTAGGGATAAGAATGATGTTTATGTAAGTAGGCCATGTGCTATGAATGAAGATGCATGTTATGTTTATAAATGAAGATGCATGTTATGTTTATGAATGAAAGTGCATGCTATGTTTTATGAATGAAGATGCATGTTATGTTTATGAATGAAAGTGCATGGTATGTTTTATGAATAAAGATACATGCCATGTTTATGAATGAAGATGCATGCCATGTTTATGAATGAAGATGCATGCCATGTTTTATGAATGAAGATGTATGCCATGTTTATGAATGACGACACGGTCGATGGTCGACGGTACGACGGTACGACGGTCGTGAGGACCGATAAATGGGCCGGTAAATGGGCTGGTAGACGGGCCGGGTGTTACACATGTCATGTTTATGAATGAAGATGCATGTCATGTTTTATGAATGAAGATGTATGCCATGTCTTATGAATGATGAAGCATGTAAAGTATTTTACTTTATGAATGGGCTTGTACCGGACCGAAGCATGGGTCCAAGGGATGGGCACCTTAAGAATGCCCCGGTTCTGGACTACCGACTATGCTGTCCACGGTTCTGGCACTACCGAAGCTGTGCAACAGGGATGGGCACCTTAAGAACGGCCCGGTTCTGGGACTACCGACTATGCTGTCCTTACCCTAGTAGGTCGGGGCTCGCTACCTCGTATTTACTTAGGGATGCGCGCTTATGATGTATGTATGTGGTACAAGCCGGGGACCCCCAATGATGTTATGATTATGTTTAAGTATTCTAAAGTATGTTTTTAAAAGTTAAGCATTCTTATGTATATGCATTAGACTCATGCATTCATGTTATGCATTATGTCATGATAGTAATGTCTTATACTTATGTCTCATGTCAAGAAATATGCATGATAGTAAACGATTTATGCTTATGGTTATGTTAAGAAGATGCCCATATGATATGATAGAAAGCATGCCTATGTTTATGTCATACAAGTTAGTTCATGCTTTATGTTTATGTTTATGCCATTTATCACGTCATGTAAGAATGTTTAGTTTATGTTTATGTTTATGTCATGTATTAGGTCATGTTAAGTTGAATTATGTTTATGTCTATGTTATGTATTATGCTATGCTAAGTTGAATTATGTTTATGTCTATGTCATGTATTATGCTATGCTAAGTTGAATTATGTTTATGTCTATGTCATGTTTTATGCTAGAACTTTACCTTTACTACTTATGTGCTTGAATGGTGACTTATGCGACTATATGACATGATGCTAAGTATGATATGATGCTAAGTATGAAGTTAATATGCCAAGTTCCCATGTCATTATGTTAGGAATGGTAGTAGGGCATGTATGTGTAAGTCTTAAAGTTATTCCACTGCCTTATGATGTCTACATGCCCTAAGTATGTTAACGTAACGCCGCTTTATGGAAAGGAAAAAAAAAGCGGGCGTTACAAGAGCACGCTCCTTTATTCATGAATTCATTGCAAGGCAGCAAGAATACATTGGTGGGTCACTACTAGAAAAAATGCATTCAACAACAGTGAATCACTATTGTCGTATGCCAAATACCACTGTTGTTAAAGGCCATGTTGTTAAAGGGGGGTCTACGACAACAATGAATCATTGTTGTCGTTTGGTCTACGACAACAGTTTGACAACAGTTTTCCACTGTTGTCGTATATCACATTCGACAACATTTTGACAACAGTTTTTCACTGTTGTCTTTTATTATATTCGACAACAAGTGTTATAACCGTTGTCGTATATCAATAACAACAGTTTATCACTGTTGTCGTTTAGGGTTTTCACTGTTGTCGTTTAGATGAGTTTTAACAACGGTGTTTAACTGTTGTCGTATACCGAATTCACCGTTGTCTTTTATTATATTCGACAACAGTTTATGACTGTGTTGTCGTTTATCAATGACAACAGTAATATTTCCATTATATTTTCAATTAAAAGGCAATAATTTAACCTCGAAACAAAAACTATATATATCAAACATCATCAACA
Source organism: Boesenbergia rotunda (assembly GCA_024364735.1). Classification (NCBI taxonomy): domain Eukaryota; kingdom Viridiplantae; phylum Streptophyta; class Magnoliopsida; order Zingiberales; family Zingiberaceae; genus Boesenbergia; species Boesenbergia rotunda. The sequence goes on from JAGFNQ010002480.1 coordinate 771,311, forward strand.
TATTTACAATAAAGATCCACCACAACCTTTCTATAGACGAAACCACAAAAGTATCTTCTGTCTAAAAACCTTTCTACAGACGAAACCACTAAAGCATCTTCTGACCCAAATTACAAGAGTTCAAATTATATATAATTCTGACCCAACTAAACTTACAATGAAGTTCAAATCACAAAAATTATAGCTTGGAAGGTCAGATTAATGGTCTTCGAACATGATCACGAACAAGTCCCTGCAGATGGAAAAAAGAGAACAAACACTCTAATTAGTTATTCTATTAAATGCATATGTCCAATAAAAAATGATCCATGAAGATATGTATCAACAAACAACAAAAATAACAAACTAACAAACAAAAAAGATATGCAAAGTCTTATACTATTGGCGTTATTAGTGTTACTCACAAATTTAATAAACACTGTTGGACATCATTAGTGTTACTCACAAGTTTGTTTTCTGCTACTTCCTTCATCAGATTAACTCCATTAGTAGCAAATCCATGGCTTTCTGATTGGTTCACATGGTACGCTTTACCATCCTTCCTAATGAGACTGTAAGTGTATGCCCAGATGTGGAACCCTCCAAGCTGCATTATGATACCGTTTAGAGAGCCACAAGTAATGCAAGAACAGATAATGTCATTGTCCATGTAAAGTATTATTACTGAACAAGAAAAACTCATTCCAGTAGCCACTGAAAGGAATCTTATATGTGCATATATATTTATTTATCTTCTTTAATTTGAGTTGAGTGTCAATGGTTTTGTTTCAGTACCTAAGCCACTAGCTCAAAGAAACAATAGCCTAAGAAGTATTAGCTTAACCATCGAGTTCTCAAGGCTTTTGCCTGAAATTTGAGGCACTATTCGCTCCATCCATCTTTGGCACCAAGGCAATATTAATAAAGTTCAAGAAGCTGATATGGTGGAACCACCATGGAATTCATTAAACAAAGCCATCATATCCACTTTGATGTCGTCCCACATGAAGAGCAGAACTTAGCGTCGAACTCATTTGTCCCACAATTGTTTTGTCAATCAGTGAACCATGTTTACTTAAAAATTTCTAGAAGATAAATCCAACATGTTTTACACGATTTAGATTGTTAAATATTAATGGAGATTAATGTTGTTTAATAGACAAGTCTTTAGAATCTCAATTTATATGCACATCATACTTTATCCATTGATCTACTATGATAGTGATCACTGCTACTTTGTTTAAGAGAAAAGCTTTACTAAGTTTCTTCCCTAACTCCTGATTGCTACTTTGTTTTAACCATTTTCAGTTAGTAGTTTCAGTAGTTAGTAGTCTATAATAGTCCAATGGCAGTTAAGAGTTTGTAGCTAAAACTTTCTTGAAGCACTACATTTTAGTTTCAAGTTACCTTTTGGGTGTTGTAAGAACTATGAACTAGTGATATGATCTCTACCTATAGTTATCTGAGTTTCTGACCTAAAAATAGCAGTTTCAAAATATGAAAAAGTTGTTTCAAACACTAAAAGACTCAAGCACTAAAAACAACAGTTTCAAGCAGTTTCAAGGAACTAAAAGAGGCCAGTCAAATTAGGAATATGATCTAAGATCTTGATATTAAGTTTCAAGCAACTAAAAGAGGCCACTAAAAGAGGCACTAAAAACAGCAGTTTCAAGCAACTAAAAGCAGTTTCAAGCACTAAAAAATAGAGGCCAGTCAAATTAGTATGTGAACAAATTCGTGACCTTCAAATGAACCACAAGGAGCCCAAGAGGAGTTGTCCATCGAACAGGTTCATTCTCAGAAGCAATGATCTGTTAAAAGAACAATACAGATGCTCTGGTAAAATTTCTCCTCTTTCCTTCTACATAGTCAAGATAAGCTCTAAGACACAAATCTTGAATTGTACCCCAAAAGGCAAGCCTGAGTTAAAAAGCCAATTTCATAGCCAAAAGATAAAATAAGCAAAACCATAAACAGTTGATGAAATTAGAAAGAGACCTTGGCACAATCTCCCAACCATTTCATAATACTCCTTGCAGCTTGGAACATCTCACCAAGAGCATCAAAAGTCACCTTCAATTTGCAAAAAAAAAAAGTAGAATAAGTATTATTCTAGTTACAGTAGATTTAAAATAAACTCAAAATGATTTGTGTCATATTATCTACTCTAGCCGCATAGCAAGATGCTCTGAAGAGAAGCTTGTCATCTTTAATCACTGCCTTTTCTTCGAGCCTCCTCTTGATCTATTCACGAGCACCAACATACGTCACGTCATAAATGGATGCCATTACAGTCTGCTTAACAAGCTTACGATCCACCTGAAAGCTATGAAGGATGAATAATGTTCAATTGTATACACTAGGAAACAACTTTACTAGCACTCATTATGGGAGGTTATTTTTGACAGTTTTCAACTAACCTGATTAACTAGGATTTTAGCCAGCAAAGCAGCAGGCACAATGTTGGGATCTTTCTCAGAGTCTTTTTGCATTATTTCTAGAACCCTAAAATTTTGCAAAAATGAGAAATGAATTAGATTCCCTATTACAACTTTAATTTAAGCAAGTTAGTAATGTAAATATCAAAATCCATTAGTTGCCGAGTAAGATAATCAAACCAAAAAAATATCCAGAACCTTTCCATAGGCTTAGTTTGTCAATAAAAGATATCATTGGAAGTTGACAACTAAATCTTACCATAAAATTTTGCCTTTTAACAAATTTAGTCTGAAGTTCCATAGGGTAGGAAAGAGGAGGAGATCCCGATGAAGTCTCACCACAGCGGCGACACATGAGGGAGAGGAAGAGGATCACGTATGGAGAAGGTGTCGACGACGATGAGGGAAAGGAGAAAGAGATGTCGGCGGTTCCTTCGATTGCGCGATGAGGCACGCGATGAAGGGCTCGGCGTCAAGGAGAGATGAAGCGCAGCTTTGGGGACTTCGAACCTAGTGACCATCGCCCGCCGGAGATCAGAAGGCGCTGACGAAAGGCGGCGCAGCGCGATCGCGAGGAAGGGCTACGACGTCGAGTGGAGAGGGGAGGAGAAAGGAATCGGGTGCGTGAGGTTTAGGGCATGGGAGAGAGATTATTATCGATATATATAATTAAAATTTTTTCTTTTATATATTTATATATATTCCAAAAATCTAATTTTCTCTTAAATAATTCAAAACCAACCCATTAGTTTTATTTTAATTGATACAAACTTATTACTTCGATATACAAACTTATGAAATTTATTTTGTAACTTAATACTTCATCGAATATTTATTATGAAGTAAAACATAAATAAAATTGGTTGCAAGACCAACAATTTTTAAACTATGAAGTCTAAAATTGAATTTACTTCATCAAATTTATTACTGAAGTTGATAGTATATATTACTTCATTAAAAGAAATCACCGAAGTAATCTGTGGCGAAGTATATGTTTGATTTTTCACATAGTGTGCAGTTGGATATCCACCGTTGATTTTGTTTATTGCTAGAACAGCACAACAATACAACAACAACAGTTTAATATAACCGTTGTCTATTATCATAATAGACAACAGTTTATCACATCAGTTGTTGTAAATCCCGCCTATAGACAACAGTTATTTTATAACTGTTGTCGTTGAGTATACATACGACAACATTTTGTTATTACTGTTGTCTTTTTACGTATACAGACCAACAACAACAACGGTTAATACTAAAATTGTTGTTAAATTGACATAAGACAACACTTTATCAAAAAACCGTTGTCGATTATGTGTTGTTGAATGCAAAAATTCTAGTAGTGGGTACACAAGATGCCAGTTAAATCTTTCCGTGGATGACAGGGTCGAAGACAGTTGGCCTGCCCTGGCCTCTCGAGCCTTTTGTTCCTGTCCTCCTGTGAACGACCGCTTCCTCCAGCTAGCTTTCTAGAACCCTCAGGTCTTTCCGGGACTCTGATCTGACTTCCCCACTGTTGCATCGCCGAGACACCAGCAGGTCCCCTTTGACTTCAGCCACTCAGTCACCTACGGGGAATTTTATCTTTTGGTGGTAAACAAAGACCACCGCCTGGAAGACACTGAGCGTCGGGTGGCCCAAGATGGTGTTGTAGGTTGAGGGAGCATCCACAATCAAGAAGGGCGTCCTCCAGGTCCTCTCGAGCACATCACTACCCAACGATAGAGATAGGGTGATTTGACCCATTGGATGTACTCGATACTCGGTGAAGCTGAACAACGGGGTCGAGACCGGGAGTAGCTCATCCTCGTCGATCTACATTTGATCTAGAGCCGCCTTGTACAGGATGTTCATGGAACTTCCTGTATCCATGAAGATGCCCTTGACCACATAGTTGGCAATTCGGGCAAGGATCACTAAGGCGTTGGGAAGCCTCCACATCTGCCAAGTCTGCTAGACCGAAAGAGATTGTAGGGTCGTGATCTTGGCTCCGGCTCATCCCAATTGAGTAGTTTTCTAGGCGCCAGGTATGAGACTTCCTTGCTCGATGGGAATCTCCTCCGGTGGGTCCTCCGGCGATTACTCCCACATGTCCAGAGGGCGGGCCACGTATAGGGGCTTTGCCCTTCCTGGGGTCTCTTTCCACGGAGGGAGACCTAAGGGTTGCAGGCCCTCGGCTGCTCCCCCTTGACTATGACCGAGACTGATGCCGGGTCTCACTCTCCAACGGCAAGCGTTGTCGGGGAGACGAGCTTCGCTGCGGGGAATTCCGATGGTACCCCGTTTTCTTCCACTTCCTCTGAGGATTGACATTCCTCACTCAATTTCTTCTTCAATACATGACATTCCTCGGTAGCGTGTGTTGTACTGCCATGGAAACTGCAGTACTTCATCAGTGGCTCCGGCTGCTCGGTGTCCACAGTCTCGATCAACTTTCGTCTGCCAGCCCACTCGTCCTTGCCCAAGTGGAGGTCTTTTCCCCGGGCTGGTGCTGGGGGTTCCCTCCTTTCGGACCGGGTAACGACCTGAGGGGGGACTCCGGCTGGTTCCTTACGATGGGCGAACTGCACCTCCTCCACATTGACGTGTTTGACAGAATGCCCTAGCAAGTCGTCAAAACTGGTGGGTGGCTTCTTCACCAGAGATCCGAAGAAATCCCCTTCCGCAAGCCCCTGAGTGTAGGCACTAATGAGGATCTTCGATGTCACTGTTGGCACATCCTGTGCCAGTCGGTTGAACCGCTGGATGCACTCCTTGAGCGGTTCCTTTAGCTTTTGTTTGAGAGCAAACAAGTTTAATGTTGTCTTCTGATAACGATGACTGTTGGCAAAGTGGTGGAGGAAGGCGGTTCTAAACTTCATGAAGGAGTTGATAGAACCTGGGGGCAGCCTCTGGAACCATCGTTGGGCCGCTCCGGATAGGGTGTTCAAGAACACTCGACACTTTACCCCATCGATGTACTGGTGGAGGAGCGCCGTATTTTCGAACTTGCAGACATGATCCTCTGGATCTACCTTCCCGTCATATTCGGCAATCCCCGGCCCGCGAAACTGCTTCGGCATGGGGTCTTCCACAATCTCTGACGAGAAGGGAGTAGAGGGAGCCTTAGGGGAGGACTTAGGTTCCTCTCTCTTCCCCTGCCCCTCTTCGTGTCTCAGTATGCTAGAGGCTACTAAGTTAGCCTTATTGATATCTCTAGGAGAGTCTCATCGGTGATCTGGGTCAGCTCCGGCGTGTTGCCCCAATGGTGTGACGGATCTTCGCGGTTGGGGGAGCGAGATGGAGATTCTGAGGATCTCCTCCCGTCCAGAAGCACCCCGCTGTGAGGCGGCTTGCTCGATCTGGTGCTATTCGAGAGCCTCCTTGATGGCGTTGGCCACCAAGCGATCCAACTCCTCTTTCGTTAGGACAATGGATTGTCCCTCTGGCTATGCCATCGGTGCTCCTTCTGGTGCTTTTCTGAATTCCCACTGACGGCGCCAAACTTGTTCCGGAAGGAATCGACATCGACGGCCAGTCACCAAGGTTCAGCCCACGAGGACGCTAACGAAGGAGGAAGGGAAGTCAAACCCTGCGAGATCAAGATGAGCGTTAGGGGAACACGCCGAAAGTTGTCCGGCAGAGCCCACTCCGACGCTCAAGTCAGTACCTCTCTCCAGAAGATGAAAGGAAGGCAAGAAACTTATGCGTGAAAATAGAGAATGCGTCCCCCCTTACTGGAGGGGTTAGAGTACCTTTTATACCTGCGGCGACCATCCCACGAGGTTCTAAGATCCTTGCCACATCCCCCCATCATCGGTTACAGGATAACCTTTACAATGGTCCACGCAGCCATTAAGTCCGAACCGTTGCGATAATTACGGATCTTGATGATCCTGCAATAATTGGTCATGTTTATCCGTAGATCCAAAGAAAGGGGGACTGATACTTGAGGTTGAGTGCTTCTTGGGCTCCGCTACCCCGAGGTGGTCTTGGGGTTTTCTGGCCCGGGGGGGGGGGGTCCCAAACGTTTTGCCTTCCTGAGGTGATCTCGGGGACCTGACTTCCCGAGGTGATCTCAGGGATGCATCTTCTGATTTAATCCCCGGGACATGTCTACCCACGGGGGGTCTCGGGGAATCACCTTTCCGAGTGGGTCTTAGGAGCTCCAGAAAGAGAGTCATTCAGACTCGGTACATCTTGCCACATAGCTTCTTCCATCCACGTGTCAACCACGGGGTATTCAACCCCCATCAGGTATCTTTTAGGGCTAATTATTTTGTTATTATTTTAGTGATATTATTTGTTTGTTATGAAATATAGAATATCTTGTGATTTAGAACTAATTATAAGAGCTAACATTTAGAATTAATTATTTAGGTTTATCTTACTTACTACCATAATACTTACTTTAATTAGAAATTTTTTAATAATAATCTTATGAATATTGTACTTAGTGTAAAATTGTATTAAATATTTGATTTAATTTGAATAATTTTATATTATCACCCTAATCCTAAAATTTTCATTATTATAGTAAATAGAAATTAATAGTCATTAATGTAAAAGTTAATATGAACCAATTAAACTCATGATGTTCTAAGTAGATTTACTAATTTATAATATTTAATTAACTTTTACTACTTAATTCAATCATTTTATAAAAGTTCATTCATATTTCAAATTTTATTCTTATTAGGCAACAATGTATATGAACAAATCTTGGATGTGCAATCGATTAGATAATGGATTTATCAGAGATGATTTTATGACTAATCTTGAACAATTTATGCACTTTGCTAAGAGTCATCCAGAATGTATGGATGATGCTAAGTTAAAGTGTCCACATAATCATAGAAAATACAAAAAATATAAACTACCGTGATAAGGATACCATAAGAGCACATATACATAGAAATGGTTTTGTGTCAAACTATTATAACTGGTACTGTCATGGAGAACCTTATATATGTGAACCAATTGGGCCTTCTGTTGGTTCATCATCTGACACTTTTGTTGTGTCACCTGAATCATCAACTAATGATATTACAATGTAATCAAAGATTTACGATGCGATGAATGCAGCTGATTAATCCAACATAGATGAAATATCTACACCTGAGTATAACCAATTATATAAATTGTTAAAGTCTATTGAAAGAGAATTATGAGAAGATATTTCTTTTAGTCATTCTTAGTTATCAACTACTGCAAGGCTATTAAATATTAAGTATAACATCATTTTTTAGAAAGATGTTATATGAAATATGTCAATTAATGTTAGAGTTGCCCTCTGCTGATAACATAATGACTCATAGCTTCTACAATATAAAGAAATTGGTTAGAGGTGTAGGTTTATCTATAACGAAGATTGATTGTTGTATAAACAACTACATAATCTATTGGAATGAAAATAATGAACTGAGTGAATGCAAAATTTGTAGTCACCCACATTATAAACATTGTACTCGTATACCAGGGAAGAAGAAGAAAAATATTTTATGGAAAGTCATGCATTATTTTCCATTAACTACTAGACTTCAACGCTTATATGCATCAACCGCTATAGCAAGCCACATGATGTGACATTATGAGCATGAGCATGAAGGAGGTATTATGTGTCATCCTTGTGATTCTCCTACATGGAAACATCTTAATACTGTATATCCTTCATTTGCAATGGAACCTTGTAATATCAAATTGGGACTTTTATGCAGATGGCTTTCAGCCATTTGGTCAGTCGAGATAGCAATATTCATCTTGGCTAGTAATATTGACACCATACAATTTACCGCCATGGATGTGCATGTAAGATGAATTTATGTTCCTTACTATACTAATTCTTGGTCCAACCAATCCCAAAGATAAGATAGATGTTTTTCTTCAACCTCTAAATACCAAGTTGAATGAATTAAGAAATGTAGGGTTGGTGACTTATGATGTTGCAAGTAAAATAAATTTTTGGTTGCATGTTGTATTATTATGGACGATCAGTGATTTTCTAGCATACTCAATGTTATATGGATGGAGCACTGCTGGTAAATTAGTATGCCTACACTGCATGATAAATTCTGATACATTTTCATTACCTTATAGTGGGAAGGTATCTTGGTTTGATAATCATCAAAAAATTTTACCAATTGACTAGCCTTTCAGGCGAAACAAACAAAATTTCTTAAAAAATGTTATAGTTACAAAATTCTCTAGTCCATGCTTCAGGAGAAGAAATTATTGAACAAATAAATAGTTATGGCTTCCTACCAGAATCTCAACCTCGTTCCGATGAGATAAATAAATACATTGTTAGGATGTACAAGTGTGGATGGAAAAAGAGGAGTATATTTTGGGAGTTACCATATTGGAAGTATCTTCTCATTCAACATAACTTAGATGTCATGTATGTTGAGAAATTTTTTTTGATAATGTCTTTAACACTGTAATGAATGAGCCTGGAAGAACTAAAGACACTGCAAAATCACATGTGGAATTAAAAGAACTACTAAATAGACAAGAGTTGCATATGAATCAAATAACCAATAGATTTTCAAAGGCTTGTTATACATTAGACAAAGAGGGTAAGAACATTTTATGTAATTGGTTGAGAGAAATAAAATTCCCTGATGGGTATGTCTCAAATATGGCTCAATGTGTGGATATGAACAAGTTGAAGATGTTTGGAATGAAGAGTCATGATTGTCATGTGTTCATGTTAAGACTATTATAGTAGTTTTCCATGACTTACTTCCACAAAATGTTTGACAAACACTTACAGAATTGAGTCTATTTTTTAAAGATTTGATAGCAAGGTGTATTATGATCGATGATATGCTTCGGTTAAAAATAGACATTCCTCTCATGCTATGTAAGCTGGAGTGCATATTTCCACCAAGTTATTTTGATTTAATGGAATATTTACCAGTACATTTACCATACGAGGCAGAAATAGCTGGTCCTGTGTAGTACAGATGGATGTATCTATTTGAATGATTTTTGAGTAATTTAAAGAATAATGTTCATGACAAAGCAAGAGTTGAGGGGTCAATATGTAATGCCTATTTGGTTGAAGAAGCATCTTCTTTCTGCTCCTATTATTTTGCTGACAATGTGAAAACCAGACATCGTAAGTGTTCTAGAAATTCTGATGATGCTTAACTGAATGACCCATCAATGTTTTCTATTTTCAACTTTCCTGGTAAGCCAATGGGTGCATCTATTTCTAGATGGTTAACTGAACAGGAATACAATGTTACAAGAACATACATACTCTTAAACTGTGATGAGGTCAAACTATGCATAATGTAAGTTGACTTCTTTAATGATTCAGTTATCTTATTTTAATTATTTTCTTGATATCTCAATTGTCTTAAAATATCCCTCTTTCACAGCTTATACGAACAACAACTATATTTACAAAATCCATCAATGGGTGCAAGTGAGGTCGCTGAAAAGTTAGAGGCCGAATTTACATTATGGTTTGAAATATATGTAAGTTGAAATATTATCAGAAAATTAATATGTTTATGTCTATTCAGTCTAGTCCTAATTTATATTATAATTTATGTAGGCGAAAGATCGTAGAATATCAAATGTGCAAGATGATAGAATAATGAATCTTGCATCAGACCGGCCCTATAAAATAAATTTATACTTTGGATACTATGTTAATGGGTTAAGATTCAACATGGCACAACGAGATTCACAGAGATTAATATAGAATTCTGGAGTTTGTGTTAAAGGATATATCGACAACAATAACATAGAGTTTTATTACTATGGTAGACTTGAAGAAATCATATAGATTGAATATCCTGCATTACCTATAAAGTGGTTTGTGTTGTTCAAATGTTCATGGTATGATCCGACCCCAAGAACAAGTACAAGAATACATCCAAACTATATATTAGTAGAGGTTAATAAAAAATAGAAGATTCAACAAATTTAAACCTTTCATTTTTAGGGTACAAGCGAATTAAGTTTTTTATCTTGAATACCCTATGAAAAGATGAAGATCTAGTGAATGGTTGTCTATTTTTCGAATGAAGCCTCGCTCAGATAGGGAAATGTTGAACACCATCACTGCTGAAAATCATGATGCATTTCAGAATGATGAAGTAGAGAGACATTTAGTTGATTCACAACTCCAATCCACATATGATTTACTTGTAGATGTTAATGTAATTTACGAGGATATAGATGATGGAGAGATGTCTAGTAGTGAGGATCTTGTTGAACTGTTAGAGTCTAGTGATGAGAACATAGATGTTAATGATATTTAAATATTAGCATTATTATTCATCAAGTAAGTTTTTCTTTAATATTGTTTTATATTTTTATTATCCTGCTAGTCACCTTTATTATGATGTGTTGTAATATATTATTTTACAGATATTTCTATGGCAGAGCAGTAGACAGTAGTTCCCCGTGGTATTTTTACGAGTTATTAGAGAAGTATAAGTATTTTTTATTATTAGTAATTAATGTTCATATATTATTTTTAATATCTTATTAATATGTTTATTCTTTATGCAGTTTTACTCAAAATGGCCATCGGATTTTCAATTATATCACTAGCAAATTTGAAAAATGAGCATGCAGATCTACAACATGGAAGCATGTAGATCGAGAAATGAAAATATTTTATTATAACAAAGTTGTGATAAGTAAAATCAATATACGTTTAGTTTTTATAATATATTTACTCATTACTATGCTAAATTTTTAATTTATAATTGTAGAAATGATATACATGGGAGGAGGACTAGGAGGAGATTTTTAAAGCAACATGGAACATTTATTGTGCCAAGCTTTACAAAGACTACCTCTATTATGTCAAACAAAAGGGTATAAAACTAACGTATGCTTCTGAGGAGATATGGAGTGCATGGACAACCCCTTGGGCTGAACAAAAGTGGAAAGAAAATGCTGATAAGGCTCGAGCTAATAGAAACACCGTGCTAGGTGGCACAAGTACTGGAACTGCTCAACATACATTTGGTTCCAAATCTATGGTTAAGCATGCTCTTGATTTGGTGAGTTTAATTTAAAGTTGATACAAAGTATAATTTTTATTTAATGCCATACTTGTATGATATTTACCTAATATATTTATGTATACAAGAATGAGAGCTAGCTCGACCGCCTACCAGTATGGAGGTCTTTGTGAAGACTCAAAAAAAAAAAGATGGCACATTTGTTGATTCTCGTTCTGAGGCTATCCACGGAAGATTATTAATTGTTTTTATTTTGCTTACCTTTAGTACTTGTCATCGACTTAATTATTAATCATGTTATATTTTACAATACAGGTGGAAATGACTAAGAGAGTCACTCAAGCATCTCAGCCTGCAGTAGAGGGGGGAGAGTCACAATCTCTATCCACTGACGCACTTAATGGCATATATTATGATATTGTCGGTGGACGGATAAAGAACTCCACCCTCTACGACCTTGACTCTCAGGCTAAAATTACATTTGATGATCGCTTGAGGACTCCGAGGGGTCGTGCCAATTACCATTCATCTTATTCTAGTGAGATGCACAAGATATTAGAAGAAAATCATGACTTGAGCACTTAAGTTTAATAAATGCGAGGAGAGATGGCAGAATGGATGACCGTTGAGAATGAGAGGAGGGTTGCCGATGAAGTGACAAGGACATTAACAATGCGAGGAGAGATGAGACGCACCAGAGGCTTGTGGCAGAAAATAGAAAACTCATGAGTTATATGCAATCGATTGTTGCTTCTTTACCTCGTCCACCATCATAGGAGACTCAAGGGCCCTTTGACCCGGCTGATTAACTTTTTTTTGAGGTATGTTCAATTGCATATTAATTTTTTTATTTATCAATAATGTATCATTGAATGTGTGTTTTTTATTTATCATATATTAAATCTTGCAAAATATATTTATTCTGTTTATATAGACTAATATGATGATTTAGTTTTTGTTTCAAGACTCCTCTGTGATTTTTTATTTATCTCCAACATTCTTCTATTTTATTCAGATATTTTTTTTATTATAGTTAAAACTAGTTATACAATCCATGTAAAATATATAATTATATATCATTCTGATCATAATAAATTATATTTTAACTTTTTGCAGGTTTTTTTATATCGATCATATTATGGACGGATAGTATTAGACTTCTATATTGATTTGTAAGTTTTTTTTTTTGTATGGTTGAATTCAAATTTAGATACTTTAGTTTGTATTTAGATACTTTTTATGTATTTAGATATTTAGAGACTTTAGTTTGTTTTTTCATTAAACTCTTATTTGAGTTTATGGGCTTATGAGTTTTGATATGTGTGTGGATATTTGGATGTGTTTAGATATTTTTCAATGTGTTTGGATATTTTTGGATGTGATTGGAATGTTTAGATGTGTTTATATGCTATTATGGTTTATATATATAAATTATACATATGGTAATCCTAAATACAAATAAAAACACGCAATTTTTTTTAAAATTTTGATGAATTTCGACAGAAATGTGTTTCAGTTAAAAAATATCGAAACAAACATTTTGACGGAATCAGCTATTTCTGTCGGAGATTTTCTAATGAAAATGCAATTCCGTCGGAATATCTCTGACGAAAAGCTGATTCTGTCATCAATTTCCAATGGAAACAACTATTTATGTCGAAAATTCTTTGACTGAAAAAAATATTTCCGTCAGTGACAGCTTTCGACGGAATTATATTTTTGTAGGAATATTTTTCCGTCGGACCAATATTTTGTCAGTAAATGTACTGACGATACGAAATTTTTGTTGTAAAATTCTACCGATGGATTTTACGCTGATAGAGAAAATACTGTTGGTATTTAATCGGTAACTACTTTGGGGACCGGTGTCATCGATATAGGGGGGGTGAATATCGACTCATTAAAATCTTTCAAGAATCTCGTTTTTCGATCGTTCGTTCTAGATACAGAGTTTGTACGCAGCGGAAAATTGAAAGAACGAAAAACACAGAACAACACAGACGACAAGTGGGTTTACTTGGTTCCCAACCCCCAGGGTCAGTACGTTCAAGGCCTAAGCACGGGAAGCGCCCGTCTACTAATGGTCTCCTTTCCAGACTTTTCGGAGGCTGAGAAACCCGTCTTACAGTTCAAGTTTTACTGTCAAAATGATAATGAAATTAAGTGTACAAAATAAATCAAACCAAACAAGAGTCGACGATCCCGGCTGATCTGGAACTCCGAAGTGCCGCGTACTTCCTCCTGGAGCCTCCTTGGTCGCAGAGCTTCTCTCTAGCACTTTTTCCTCGCTCGAAATTCTTAGAATGTCATTGTGATTGATGTTCAGAGTTAAGGGGTCGAACCCCTTTATATAGCTTCAGCTCGGGCGCCCAAGAGCCTCTAGGGCGCCTCAGTTGCGGTCAAAGTTCTATCCAAATCGTGAACTTCGCAAAGCTGCCAAATGACCTAGTCATGGGCACCTGGGAGCATGTTGGGCGCCTGATTCATCAAGGCGCCTGGCATCCAGGTCACCTGGATGCTTGGGGCGCCCTAGTTCAATGGGGGCGCCCTGGAGCAGCTTTCCAGCTATTTTGTGTGTTTGTTTGCCTGCTTTGCTCCAATTCTAGGTACCTGCAAGATATACAAACACAAGACAAGCATATATATTCTTAGCCTTAATGAATGGTTCTGACTTTGGGTTTCCCACGAAACCCTAGGTCGAACCGACGCCTATGTTCCCTTCCCGGGGAACGCGCCTTTGGCCTACTCCTCTCAGGAGAAGGTTGCCACCCGGCCCATCCGGTTGGACTTTTGCCCAATCTTACGACCAGGACTTATTGCCCAGCTTTACTCCCCAGGACTTCGGTGCACAGCCCTTAGCCAGGAATTATTGCTCAATTCCTTGAATCAGGACTTTGTGCCCAGTCCACAACCAGGACTTATTGCCCAACCCTATGTCAGGACTTCGGTGCTCAGCGCTCGGCCAGGACTTATTACCCAATTCCTTGAATCAGGACTTCGTACCCAACCCTCGGTCAGGTCTTTGATGCCCAACCCATGGCCAGAACTTAGTGCCCAATCCATGATCAGGATATAGTGCCCAATTCTTCGAACCAGGACTTATTGCCTAGGTTAACTAGGACTTTTCTTCACTTTGGTACTGACTTCTTGACTCACCCTTTCCTTGTTTAGTGTATCACTAACTTAAGCATATTGTTAAACATTGAAACACTCGAAGAGGACATCACAGATGCATCTTGCACCAACAATCTCCCCATTTTTTATGTTTGACAATATCTTAAGTTAGATTGGATTAAAGGGTTAAGTTATGATCCTTGGGATAAAATAGAAAAAATTGATCTAAGTTTTGATCCTTGGAAAAACATTTTGATTTAAACTTTGATCATTGGAAAAAACATTTTGATTTATATTTTGATCCTTTGAAAAAAAAACTTAAGCTCTCTATTCCTTTGGGAGAAAAAAATTTCTAACTTAAGCTCACTCTCCTCCTTTATCATACATCAAAAAATGACAAAACAAACTTGCACCAACTATGAAAATTTCAAAAACAATTTTTTTTTTGAAAGTACTTAGGATAATTCTTTGAAAGCATATAATTTTTGATAAAATATTTCACAACTCTTTCCTTTTTGTTTGAAAAAGACTAAGTACTAGAGAAACACTGCACCAAAAAAAATTGTACTTTGAAAAGTATTGTACACTTGGAAAAATATTATGTACTTTTAGAAAATATTTTGAACTTAAAAAATTTTGCACTTAGAAAAATATTGCCTTAGAAAAATTGCACTCATAAAAAATTTTCACTTTAAAAAAATTATACACTTTAGAAAAATATTTTCACTTAGAGAAATATAGTGCATTTAGAAAAATTAGTATTTTGAAAGAAATTTGTACTTAGTACTTTGAAAAATATTTTGCACAAAAAATTTGTACTTTGGAAAAAATTTTGTGCATTTTAGAAAAATATTAGTATTTTGAAAAATATTTCGAACTTTTGAAAAATATTAATACTTTGAAAAATATTTTGTATTTAACAAATATTAGTACTTTGAAAAATATTTTGTACTTAACAAAAATAAAAAAAATTTAATATTATTTTTGTTTTGAAAACATAATATTTAACTTGACATGGTTTCTTTTCCAGTCTGACACAATCCTAGGAAACCTTGTTAACTACAAGGACATTTCCCTAAGTGTCCTGGAAATTCTCCAAACTCAAGTAAATATTATTTCAAATTGATTCTAAAAGACAAAAGGATTTTAAAAATAAGTTCTTGACTTAGATTCTTTTTCAGTCTGACATAATCCTAAGAAACCTTGTTAACTACAAGGACATTTCCCTAAGTATCCTGGAAAATTCTCAAATCCCATGTAAGATTATTTTCAAAAGTCATTCCATAAAAAAGATAAGTTTTTGAAAGTGATTTTTATGAAAAAAATGACTTTAAAATGATAGTATTTTAAAGAGAAAATACTTATGTTTTCAAAAAGATTCTGAAAATACAGTGTATGAAAACATTTTGAAATGTTCAATAATTCTTTTAATTTGACCTCCCCCTAAACTTGACACAGTCCTCGGAAGCTTGTTGACTATAAATAATTTTCCTCTGAGTCTTAGGGTTTGATTCAGACCAAAAGAATTATCTAATAATTAAACATTATCAAAAAATAGAATTACTTTCTTTTTGTTGGACTTTGGATGGCTAGAGGGGGGGTGTGAATAGTCAGCCACAAAAACTTCTGGCTTCTTTGGAGTCTTTCTGCACTTTGGTTTGCAGTGTAAGTAAAAACACATAACAGAAAGAAACAGGCAGAGAACAAACCAGCGCTAACTCAGAAGGATTACAAGGTTCAGAGATAACTTGCCCCTACTCCTTGGCGTGCCCGTAAGGTGGGCGATCCCTTGATCGTCGGCAGATCAAGCCCTAAAAATTCGGATAGAAAAATCTCCTTCTCGGTAGAGTAACCTCTCCACAAATAGTCTCAAGAAAATATCAGAGTAAGCATAGAGACTGAGAAGAAGCTTACAAAGCGTGAGCACCGAGAGCACGAAGAAGAGAAAACTTCATAGAGCACAACCCAGCACAACACATCACAACCCTAACGCAAGAACCTTCACTCAACTCTTCGTTCTTGTTGTCTGCTTGGTTTCTGATCAACTTGCAATGTTCTCAAAGTTACTGTCTCTTCTTCGCCAGCCTTCTCTTAAGCATTCCTCCTGCTCATCACAGGCGCATCTGCACCCACTGAATCATAGCCTTGTCACCACTGATCCACCGACCTCCACAGAGCACTCAGTCCACTGAAGACCTCTTCAGCTGAGCCTTAGGTCAGTCGCCAGCCCACCAGAAGCCTTTGAATCCTGGAAATAGAAAACAAACAAACCTGCCACGGTGAAAGTCGTCATTGACCCTCCTTCGTGGTTTGTATCGTCTCTGTATCACCTGCACACTCATCAAAGGGATTAGCGAAGCAAATCAAAGTGTATCAAAAGAAAATCAGCAGGAATAAAAAATGATCAGAACGTTTGACAGCGATTCAAATTAAAGTTTTCAGGCACTGATCGATCACTCCGACAGATCAATTACCCCTCTGATCGATCATGTCACTTCCTGATCGATCCAGTAACGATCTGATCGGTCTCATAGACCGATCAGTAATCAGGGATCCATCACCAGACCGATCCTGAACTTCTTCAGGGCTAGAACCCAACCATGGCCTGATCGGTTCACTGACCGATCAGATGACAGCTAAATCTCTCAAACCAACCAGCCTGATCGGTCACTTGTCCAATCTGGTTGGGCCTGATCGGTCAGAGTGACCGATCAGGTCGCTTCCTGACCAATCAGGAACAACCTTGATTGGTCTAGGATGGCCCTGGATCGGTCGTGATGACCGATCAGGGTTTAATCAGAACCTTTCTGTTCTGTTTCTGATCGTTCACCAGAACGATCAGAAACTACACAAAATGTTTCTGATCTATCTATGATCGTTCACCAGACCGATCAAACACCCTAGATCGGTCACCTGACCAATCCGTTATCAAGGAAGTTTGTGCCCAACTTCCTGATCGGACTCCAGACCGATCCACAACTGAGGGAGTTCGTGCCAACTCCCTGATCGGACTGCAGACCAATCCAGCTCCATCCATTTCGAGCCTATGTTCAGAGAACATGCTCCCTTTCCTTCTCTGACTCAGTCTGGTCCGGAGAACATGCTCCCGAACCCTCTCCGACTAGTATACTCAATGCTCAGTACCAAGACTTCATGCCCAGCTTCACTCACCGAGACTTAGTCCATCCTAGCTTCACTCACTAGGATTTTCTTCACCTATCTTCTCTTGCTAGGACCTGGCTTCACTCACCAAGGTTTCCTTCACCTAGCTTCACTCACTAGGATTTCCGTCACCTAGCTTTACTGACTAGGACTCGACTTCACTCACTGGGGTTTCCACCACCTAGCTTCACTCACTAGGACCCGGCTTCACTCACCGGGGTTTCCGTCACCTAGCTTCACTTGTTAGGACCCGTCTTCACTCACCGGGATTCGTGCTCAGTCCCCAACAAGACTTAACCCGAACTCATCTTACTCAACTAAACTTAAAACAGTGTCAACACCAAAATAACAATCAGGTCAGACTGCATCAACAATCTCTCCATTTTTGTTTTTTGACAACCCGATTTAAGTTTAGGTAAATTAGAAGTCATATGAAGTAAAATTTCATTATCGCAAGGGAATCACAGTCCTCCCCCTACAATAATTGAATTCGTTATAAACCCTAAACTTAACTAACCACTCTCTCCCCCTTTATCAAACACCGAAAAGGGTGTAGACTGGTTATTAAGTTTAAAAACCTCCCCCATAAACGAGGGTCTCTCCCCACAACCAAAAAGAATATAGAGTCATAAGTGAAAAGCATATGAAAAGCATATGAAATAAGTACAGCAGGACAAGATACTCATATGCATCATATGAAAGTAAACATGGAATATAGATCATGACAGAAATGGTCACCCAAAACAAAAAGATCCATCAGAGTGTCATCACACATAGTCATGAAATAGTAGTCATAATCAGAATACAACAAAAGAAATCAATCCTGATCAGCGGGATCATCAGATTACATCGGATCGAACGCAGTGTCATTGATAGGTAGGAAACTCCCCGATGCAGTGCTGCTGGATGGAGGAAAGTCAGGAAATGTCTGCGGTGGTGGATGACTAGCCATCCAAGCACGCATCTCAGCAAACATCTCCCGCTGCTCGGCACGCATCCCAGAAATCTCAGACCGGATCTCCTGCTGACTGGCATGAAACTCAGACCGGATCTCCTGCTGCCCGAGCTCCAACATGTGAAATCTGTGGTCCATCCTCTGTTCGAGCTCTGCGATCTGCCATAGGAGATCTGGCTCCGCCTCGTAGTCGTCCTCCTCCGCAGTGGGCACACCATGATGTCCACCTGGATCTGCGGGTAACTAAATATGTTGTGCCCGTGGAAGCTCCCCAAGCCCCCTCCCATCCTTCCATCTAAGTCCCCGAGCATCGGCAATGATGCCAGACTTGGAAAATGCGCGTCTCCCATGTCTGCAGTCTTTCCGAACCATCGGTACAGTCCTGCCCTTGGACACATCAATACAGATTGACTGGAGCCAGTCAGTAATAATGTGACGAAAAGGCATATAAATGGTACGATGCCCGGGATCCTTATAGTAGAGAATGGACTCGTAGATACTCGACATGATGTCAAAGTCCAAATGACGATGCATCCCATAGAGCATCAGACAGTGAAAAGAACGGATCTCTAATAAGGGTTTTGAGGTGATCGACAGAAGACAGTTGGTGATAATCTTGAAAAGAATATAATCAACCGGGGAGACTCTAAGAGCAGCAAAAGTGGGAAAATCAGGGGCTAGCTCATCAAGGCCATCCAACCTGGGATGTCCAAAAAAAATACTCGTAAATGGAATCCGGGGTGACTCACAAGAATGGAACTGGTAAAGGGGCTGGAATGGTAGGGAATATGGGATAGATATTAGGCAATCGACGAAAGCCCAGATACTCTGAGAAATTGGTGTAAGTAAAATCTAAGTTTGTCCTAGCCATGGGATAGATATTAGGCGATCGACGAAAGCCCAGATACTCTGAGAAATTGGTGTAAGTAAAATCTAAGTTTGTCCTAGCCACTCGGGTAGAATACGCAATAGTGCCAACAGTGGGATAAAGATTATTATAAAATTCTGATACTAAGTCAAAGTTGATATCGCGTTCAAGGAAAAGAAATGATTCTAGATTATAGTACTCAATAACCTGTCTTACCGAGGGACAGTGTTCATATACAAATGATTTATCCACCGTTCGATAGGGGAGGAGTTTAATGGTAGAATTGAGAAACTTTTGTTCGAAGTATGCACTGAGAAATCTTGGACTGGACGAGGGTTGAGGTCTGGAAGGTGATTGGGAAGGTCTAGATGATGAAGGGGCTTTAGATTTGGAAGGTCCCTTAGCAGGCACCTTACCCTTGGAAGATTTTCTAAAGGTAGGAAATAGGTCACGACACAACAATGATTTGATCAGTGAGGGTCGGTTTGATCAATGAGGGTCGGTTTGATCAGTGAAGGTCAACCACACAACCAAAATACCAAAATAAATAGGATTTGGGTTTGGGGTTAAGGGTAAGGCACAAGTATTAAGCAAGATTAAACACGATGGTTAGTTCCAAGATCACAAAGTATAAAACAATTAGGAAAGAAAAACACAAGAACGTAGATCTTACTTAGGTGCCATTGGAGTTGGTTGGTTGGGAAGAACACTACAAAGCTCGCAAGAGAAAGAACTTGCGCAAGAGAACTTGATAGAGAGCTTGAGCTTGCGCAAGAGAAGGAATGCAGGAGCTTGCGCAGGAGAAGACTTGAACTTGCAAGCAGAAGACTTGAACTTTCTTGAGAAGAAACTCGCAAGAGCAAGAGGAAGAACTTGAGAGCTCAGGAAGTATTCAACGCATGAACTCAAGTGATCGGCGGCTAGGGTTGAAGGAGTGCGGGGAGTTAATAGGGTTGGTGACCGATGACCAACCAAATTGAATTGGTTTGATCGGACGGTTGAACGATCAAAAGCTTTTTGGACCGATTAGGGAGTTCCCTGATCGATCTGATGGTGATCCGATCGGTCCCCGTGACAGATCAGAAAGGTCCCTGATCGGTCTATGGACCGATCAGGAGATGATCAGAAGGCCTCTGAAATTATAAACACCTGATCGGTCTGCCGACCGATCAGAAGCAGCCCTAATCGGTCTACTTGACCGATCAGGAATAGGCTGATCGGTCGGTAGATCGATCAGATTTGGTTTAACAAGATTTGATCAGATGATCCTGATCTATCTGCTGACCAATCAGGAACAACCTGATCAATCAAGGTAATGATAAGCACCATTTTATTGATTATTTTAATTGCTAAAATCCATGTTTGACCCATGTTTTTATTGCTTAATTATGATTTTACCCTAGGTTTTGGAACTTTATCTTATTTTGGACTTAATTGCAAATTTACACATTTTTTGGATTAATTGGCCACTAATTTTCTGATATATTTTTGTAGGCATGAAAGGATCCTAGACCTAGGGCATACTGGGTCAAACCTGAGTCGGATGTGAACCGGATCGAATTATCAAGCCTACGATTAATCCGGGCCGTCCGATTCAAGAGCGGCTAGATCTGTGCAATCCGGGACGATCTGAAGCAATCCGAGCTAGGGTTAGGGTTGATCAAGCTCTATGATCAAGATCTGAAAGTTTCATCCCAATCAGAGCTAAATCAACCGTTGGATCAAGCAAGGAGGGCTCTAGAGCGTCCATTCACAGATAGAGTTGATCTGGACCATCCGTTGCACATCTGGAGGATCCGAGCTACCACAAGGTAGATCCTGACCCCAGATCATCATCATAAAAGTTTGGCTTCAATCAGAGCAAGATCAGCCGTTGGATCTCCTCCGATCGATCTGAGCCGTCCATTGATTCCTATTTAATCAAAAATGCAGCTGCCTTTCTCCTCGTCGCGTCTTCGCCGCACAGTGCTTCTTCTTCGAGTTTTCAGCTAGTTCTTCAATTTTTTTTCAATCCGAGGCGCGGCCACCACAATTTCTTCACTAGCTTGTGTTCTAGGTCATTAGGAAGACTCATCTGTGAAGTTTCCAGCCTCAAATTGTCCAAGAAACAGGGGCTGTTGAGAGGTTTCCGCAGTTCTACCGTTTGATGACTTGGGATCGGCTGTGCTCCACTTCCATCCACCTGAGCTATCCAGAGGGGTTCCCTGAGTAGCTTTGATCATCATCCACTCACCAATTCACGCGGACGCAGTTAAATCCAAGAAATCGAATGGAAGTTTCAGATTTGAGCAAGTTGAGCTGAATTCAAGCGCCGACTGAGTTTTCTCATTGATTTGTTGAGCTTGCGGGTTCGAGGCTCACACTTGCGTGACGAACGAGGAGAATTCGAGCTAGGGAAGGATTGGGGTTTAGTTTAATTAGTAAATTTTCGTTTGTAGCTGTAAATTTCGTTTCTGCTGTAGTTTAGTTCCTGTTTCTGAAATTTCAGATTCGTAACTTGGTTTAATGCAATTGTTTTGCTTAAATTAGGATTGGTTTCTACTAGTTTATTAGCTAGGGAATGTGTTTAGAGGATAGTTGTTTTTAATTCTAGTTTAATTCATGCTTAAATGCAGCGTATCAGTTTTTCTCCCTGTTTCTGCAATTGCGTATCAGCAGTTCTAGCGTATCAGTAGCCTTGTAGTTAATTCATTAGGATTATCAGTCTTAAAGTTAAACGAAGACTTTAGTGTGCTATTGTATTTTAGTTCAGCTTGTGTTTAGTCTGGTTTATTCAGAATTTCAATTTCATCTCTTCATTGGCAGTTTTCAGCTCTATGTAACCTTATTTCTGAACTTCATATTTGATTTCTGCTTATCCAGCCATCAATTCCTTTCTTTGTATCAAATAACAATTCAACTTGGAGTTGTACCAAGTTAAACTCAACTCTTAGTGAACTTTCACACTGGATGTCAGCCCCATTTATGTTCAGTTTATCCCTGCAAAAGTCAGTTAATTTCTGCATGCCATGCCATTTCTGCGTGCCAAGTTCAATTCTGAACTCTCGCATTTGCTTCTGCCTTTCAAATTGTTGTTTCCGCATGTTAGGTTTCAGCACATCAAAAGATCCTGTTTGGTGAATTATTACCTCAGTTTTCCTCAGGATTGAATGAAGTTTGCATTTGCTTTGTGCTGAATTTTTGCATTTGGATCAATTTCTGCATAACTGTATTTCTGCATCATCCACTTTATTTGCTGCATCATACAATTTTATTCCTTCATTTTCTAGTGCAACACATCAAGAGGTTCTGGTTTGGTGAATCCTTGCATCAGATTGCAAGTTGATCAAAGAGTTTCCGCAACTGTTCTGTTGCTGGAATGCTGCAATTAAATCTGAACTTACCAGTCCATGCATTCGATAGCTTCAAATTGTTGTGCAGAGTTTTAGTTCATCATTGCTGAAGTTGTGTTAATGGAATTTAGCTCGGTCGGATCTTATCTGAACTTAAATTGAACTTGCTTCATGTTTGCATTCCATTTCTGATTTCTGAATGTTCCAGTGAGCAGTTTTGTTTCTGCAATCCTGCAGATTTGTTGAGCTGAGTTGTTGGAATTCTGAATGCTATGTCTAGTTCAGTTTAGGCATGGAATTGTATTAAGTGGAGTGCAATTTATAGTATATTCTTGAGCTCTAAATCAGTATCTTTTGTAGTTATATCATTTCTGAATGGTAAACCTACTTTTCAGCAGTGTTAAGCTTGCATCTTAGCTCTTGGTATCAAGTTCTCCCTTTGCGGCACTTTTGTATCAAGTAGAGGCTTGGCATTAAGTTTGTAGCTGTTTGGTTATAAAATGATTTGCATTTGATTTGTTTAGATGTGTAATCCCTGAAGACGTTCTTTGCATTGGTACTAGTCGAAATCAGATTTGATTAGATAACATCTTTGACTTCCAAATTTGACAAGGTTGAATTCATTAGATAAATTGTCCATTGATTGCTATCACTTGTTTAGCTTATTAGCTAAGTTTCCTGTATTTTAATTGCGATTTCATTGTCATTTGCAATCCAAAACCCAATCACCTTCGAAACCCAAAAACAATCACGACACCTAAATACAAGCGCGAATCAAACAACGTCAACTAGTCCCCGAGAAAAAAATTCGACCTGTGGCCCCTTTACTACATTTTTAGATTTTGATTGTAAAAAGGGTTTCCAGCATCCAGTTATTCATTTATAAATTCTAAATTTGATGGACCCACATTCGTGACAGTACATTTTGGGCCCGTCAAATTTTTGGCGCCGTTGCCGGGGAAGCAACTAGTTGATTTGTTTGATTTTTGCTTGTATACTTTTTGACATATCTTAGGGTTCTATTTTATTGTGCTTATTCTTTCATATACTGTTGCTGCCATTTTTCTTGTTTGATTTGTGACAGGGCTGCAAATTCAAAATGGGGTCAAAAGAGATAGAAAAGACATTGGAGGAGATAAGAAATGTGTTAAAGGAGTGGGACTACCAACTAGAACATAAAGCTCAGTTATCTACTTACCAGAGGCCGATTCAGCCTACATTTCAGCCACCTCAACAACCACTTCAGCCACTCCAAGAATTCCAGCAGCCATATTTTGATTTCCAGCAGCCCCATTTGAATTTTTAGCACCCGAATGATCAATTTCAGCAGCCCTATCCTAATTTTCAGCAACCAAACTTTCAGTTTCAGCCACCATTTCAACAATTCGAGCCACCACAGCAAGATTTCCAACAATTTCAGCCAAATTCCAGCAATTTCCAGAATTTATAGAATTTTCAGAACGGGCAGCCAATTTTCCAGAATTTTCAGCCCAGTTTTCAGCAATTTCAGCCCAATTTTCAGCAACCATTTCAGCATTTTGAACCTCAATTCCAGCAATACAATCAAGGGCAGCAAGGTTTTCAATCATTCCCAGTTTTTCCAACGCAAAACCAACAAAATTTTCAGCCTACACAGCCCTTGAACCAGTTTTCACAGCCCTACAATCAAGGGTTTCAAGGGCAGAATTTTCAGCCTTCGCCACCTAATTTTCCAGCTAAAAATCAGAACTTTCAAGGCTGCATCTCCCAGCAAAGTTTCCAAGAATATCTGCTCTCCATAACCTCTGATAGCTGCCAAGAATATCAGCCCTTTAATCAGCCTCAACAGCCATGTTTTCAACCAAATCAGCAAGCTCAAAATTTTCAGCCTACTTCATCCTTTCAAAATCAGTCAAGGAGCTATGCTAACCAAGGAGGCTTTGAGAATCTTAATGAGAATGAGGCTCAACTACAAAGAATGCAGGAGATTTATCAACAAGTTGTACAATATCATCAAAAGCAGCAAAGGCTTCAAGACATCGAAAAAGGCGTTGGATAAATTTCTAGTCAAATGAATCAGATACAAGTTCAAGGTGACCCTAGTGCAAGGCCAAATCTTTCTTTAATGGATCTTGCAATTTTAGAAGAAGAAGAAGAAGAATACATTAAAGTCTGGGCACCTAGAGCATGCATTCCTCCGGAGACTCCTACTCAAAATCCAATTCCCAATTTTTCAGCTCCAGAAGAAGAAGTTGAAGCTCCACAGGACCATTCTAGACTTTTATTTTCTGATGATAGCATTATTGATTGTCCTAATTTTTCTGACACTGTTGTTGCAGATATTACAGGAGAAGCATACAGAGGAGATGATTCCATAGGTGTAGGGGACTGCACTAAGCCCCAGGGACCACCACAAGATTTAGAGAATGAACCAGAAAGTGTAGGGACTTGCTTGGTGGAAGCAAGCACCCAAGGATCACCAGTTGATTGTCCACCAGCGCCTGAGGCTGAAGAGGAGCATGTACATGACCAGGAGGAGACCACAGATACACCTCCAGGTATTATCCAGCATGCTCAGGTAAGTATTTCTCCCCTTTCTTCAGAAAAATGCAGTGAGGTACCTAGGGATGACTTTATTGATTCTGATGAGTTTATTGATATACCTTGTGTAGAAATTGTTTGTGAAAATCCAATAGAGGTACCAAACATTGATTTCATTGATCGTACTGCATTACTTGATACATCTCTTGTTGATATGAATAGCGAAATAATTTTAGAGGCACCCATAATTGATGTTGTTTGTTATGATGAATTTCTTGATACATCTTTTGTGGATATGGATAGAGAAATTTTTTTAGAAGTGCCTGAAATGGATGTTATTTATTTTGATGAGTCTCTTGCTATATCTTATGCTGAGGTTGAATGTGAGAAACTTATGGAAATATCTGAGATTGATTTCATTGGCTCTGGCACATTGCTTGATACACCCTTGATTGAAAATAATTGTGAAATTTCTATTGATGAGCCTGAAATTGATTCATTTATTTGTGATGAGTTCCTGGATGCAACTTTTGTAGAAAATAATTTTGAAAATCTTATTGAGGCACCAGAATTTGATTTAATTGTACATGATGCAGTTTTGGATTTATTTGATGCAGAGACTGAATTTATATCATTTCTTTCTGACCCTGTACACTTGAGAGAGGTATTACATTGTTTTGCAGGGTCCAGAAGACTTCAGGAGTGGGTGCTCCAACTGAACAGACTCCAGCCTCCTAGAAGGACTTCTGAAGGGCATCAAGAAGGAGGAGATGATTTTACTCTAATTCAAAGCACTCCACCTCTGACATGGATTCTGAACCTAAATCGCCTGAGGCCACCAGAGAAATTTTTTGTAAAGTTCAAGTGTGGGGGAGTCCTAGATCTCTCAGCCACCCATTTCCCTCCACTACCACGGTGGAGGCTACTGCTTGATAGACTCCGCCCACCCGAATAAAGGGGAGTTTATTTTTCTTGCATTTTCTTTTATCGCATTTTTCGCTTTTATATTTTCTAGAGTAAATTGAATAAATAGGCATTGTAAATACCTTGTTATTTCTTTTCACACTTTTTCTTGCATGAGTGGAAATAAATGTATCCCTCTAGGTTATCTCATTGTCATTTTAGAGCCTCTTGAAAATAAATTAAATTTGGTTGTCAAAACTTAGGGTTTGAGCTAATGGATGAAATCTTGGATGCTTGAGTACTACTTGCTTTAGATTCTTAATTGAGGACTTGAGATGAATTATTTTTACCTAGTGAGAATTAGCCACAAACTCATAGTGCCCATATCTTGTACTGAAAGCAGTCCTTGGCACATCACTCTCCTTCACTCTGAGCTNCTCTTGCATAGACATTTACACTAAAAAGAAATTTACAAAAGAAATGTCCCAAGACTTGGGTCTGGGATTAGTAGTGCGAGAGAAAAAAAAATTTGATTAGAATAAATAATAAAAAAAATACCGAAAAAAAATATTCCAAACTGGTGGTTGCACCAAGTTTGAAAACCCCCGCTCTGATACCACTTGTTGGATCGAGAAATGCGAGAGAGGGGGGGGTGAATGTCCGCAATTCGTTCGGATTAAAAAAAGAGCGGGGTGCCGCAGCGGAAATAAAAGCGTACACAACAACGCAAACCACAGCAGGTTTACTTTGGTTCGGAGCTTGGGTCGACTCCTACTCCAAGGCCCACGGTCGTTGACCGCTTTACTTTGGGCAATTCTATATTTGGCGCAAAAACAGTTTACAATTTGAATATAGAGTGAGTGCAGTAAACTTATACAGGAAAGAATTTCTCTTCTTTTACCGACGTCCGGAGTAGATCGATGATTTCGGGGGCAGCGGGACGTCGTCGGCTCAAGTTGGGCAGTTTCTGGAGCAGAGCACGAGAGCAGAAGGAGCGTGGAAACGTCGAAGCAATTGTTGTTCTTTGAAGAGGGTCGAGGCCCTCTTTATATAGGGCAGGGGGCGCCCGACATGCTCGGGGCGCCCTCCACGTGGCTTCTGATCCGGCGAGCTCTCGGTCGTGACTGATCGCTTCGACTGCGGGATAACAGTTGACTGGGGCGCCCGATGCGCGCGGGGCGCCCGGGTTGACCCGGTCAAAGCTTTATCACCGAGGCTTCGCGAGGGTGAGCTGCAGCCGCCTTCAGTGGCGTGGCACAGTGGGCGCCCGAGACACGCGGGGCGCCCCGATCTGCGCGGTGCCCGATTTGCGCGGCGCCCGCGACAAGAGGGGCGCCCGACATGCGCGGGGCGCCCCCCAACGCGGTGCTGTCGGAGGTTTACTTCTCTGCTGACTTTGGGTTGACTCTGGGGCGCCCGACACATCCGGGGCGCCCTGCTCAGCTGCGGCCTCACTCCTTTGAGGCCCTCTGAGCTGCAGAAACACAGTCCTTCGGCCTGCATCCAAGGTTAGTCCAAAATAGCAAATACTAAGTTGATTTTTCACAGCCTTAGCTGTCTTGGTTCTGACTTTGGGTCTCCAAAATGGAGCCCTAGGTCGAACCGACGCCTAATGTTCCCCTCGAGGGGAACGCGTCCTCACCTACTCCTCTCGGGAGAGTTTTACCTGGTGCCAACCGGATCCTCCAGTTGGACTTTTGCCCGACAGTCCCTTCGCCAGGTCTTGAGTTACCAAGCTTCCCTTCGCTTGGTGCCCTAGCAGCCCTTCGCTAGGTTTTTTCTTCTGGCAGCCCTTCGCCAGTGCCTAGCATTCCTTCGCTAGGGCTTGTCCTGTCTGGCAGTCCTTCGCCAGTGCCTAGCAGTCCTTTGCTAGGGCTTGTCCTGTCTGGCAGTCCTTCGCCAGTGCCTAGCAGTCCTTTGCTAGGGCTTGTCCTGTCTGGCAGTCCTTCGCCAGTGCCTAGCATTCCTTCACTAGGGCTTTTCCTGTACACTCAAGAAACTCGTTAGACAACCATTAACCCTTAACTTTTGAACCTTTTTGCCAATATCAAAACACAGGTTTGACTTGGGTGCATACTGCACCAACACCCACATCATCCCATAACAAGAGAAAACAAGGGAAAACAAGCAGCATAGGCCAAATTAGTTTCAAATCATGACTTAAATGGGAAAAATCAAACTATACAACGTATTACCGTTTTCCCAATTGCTTCATGATGAGACTTGATGAAGATTAACTTGAAAGAAGAAGTTTTACTAACCCTAGATTCGGATCTAGGGTGGGAGGAGACTAGAGAAGTGGTTTTTAGGCCTTGGGAGGGCCTTAGAACAACAGAGCAGGTCGGGGAGGAGAAGATCTCGCAGGGGGTGGCACGCAAAACCCTAGGTTTTGGCCACCCCGCGCGGCTGTTCTTATTTAAAAACCCGCATATCAGTCAACTGCCCCTGTGGTAGTCGACTGCGAAACTGAACAGAAAGTTTAGTCGACTGCCCCTGGGGCAGTCGACTGGTAATTTGAATTTTTCAATTTTAGATTCATACTAGACCAGTCGACTGGTTCTGAATCAGTCGACTGGTACTTGAATTTCAGGTTTCTAGTCGTAATTTCAGAAATTCGTAACTAATTTCACAAACCTCCAAAAAAATCTAAAATTTCGTGGAGAGGTTTATGGAGTCTATGTCTACTTGGAAAAAATATATATTCAATCAAATCTACTCTGAATCCCAAGATTGGCATGAAAGTCAAAACTACCCAAATTGTGTCATTGAAATTTATCTAAAAGTTCTAGTTTTGACCTCTCCTTGATGTATCTTCCCAACCTTAATCACAATACATTCCTAGCACTGATTCATATGGTGTTTACACATTAGAATCCAATTTTCACATAATATAATCCTATTTTCATCTTTTACTCCACAAATCTCCTTTTATTGTGTCAATTCCCTAGGATTAAGACTCACCTTAGTCTTCTAAACCCTTTGACACACTCCATAGTCCATCTAATCTCCTAGGAGAAGTCCTCCTGAGATCCATTGACCATAGATCTCATTTTGACCTTTAGAGCTCTCCCTTGAGCTCCTAGCCCTAGTCACCTCCCTAGGTGACTCATCTACAAAGGCAAGACCACACCGGTGTACCTCTGGTGCTTCTTGACCTTCAACTCTCACTCTCTTGACTTTTCACACCTTGTCCCTGGTGGACTTCTTCTTTTCCCTTTTAAATGACTTTTCCTTGTCATTTTTGACCTTTCCTTTGCTATAGTCATATGGCACCTTGCCATATGATTTTTCACTAGCCTTTTTACCAACATTTGACCCCCTAGATTGGTATCCTAGTCCTGGCCTACCATTCCTAAGGTGTTGATCATTTGGTATCACACTCAATCCCTTGGACCCTTTAATGAGTATATTGATAAGTACCATTTTTGTTGATTATTTTAGATGTTAAAATCCATGTTTGACTCATATTTTTATTGATTAATTGTGAAATTGCCCTAGGTTTTAGAACTTACCTTCATTTTGGACTTAATTGCAAATTTGCATTAAATTGGATTAATTGGCCACTAAATTTTGGATCTATTTTTGTAGGCACCAAAGGTTCAAGGACTTAGGGCATACTGGGTCAAACTTGAGTCGGATGTGAACCGGATCGGATTATCAAGCCTACGATTAATCCGGGCCGTCCGATTCAAGAGCGGCTAGATCTGAGCCATCCGGGACGATCTGAAGCAATCCGAGCTAGGGTTAGGGTTGATCAAGCTCTATGATCAAGATCTGAAGGTTTCATCCCAATC
This sequence comes from Boesenbergia rotunda, assembly GCA_024364735.1. Taxonomy (NCBI): domain Eukaryota; kingdom Viridiplantae; phylum Streptophyta; class Magnoliopsida; order Zingiberales; family Zingiberaceae; genus Boesenbergia; species Boesenbergia rotunda. The sequence goes on from JAGFNQ010002480.1 coordinate 801,348, forward strand.
GGAGCTAAATCAACCGTTAGATCAAGCAAGGAGGGCTCTAGAGCGTCCATTCACAGATTGAGTTGATCTGGACCATCCGTTGCACATCTGGAGGATCCGAGCTACCACAAGGCAGATCCTGACCCCAGATCATCATCATAAAAGTTTGGCTCAATCAGACCAAGATCTACCGTTGGATCTCCTCAAATCAATCACAGCCGTCCGTTGATAACTATTTAATCAAAAACGCTGTGCAGCTTCTCCTCGTCGCGTCTTCGCCGCAAATTTCGTTTCTTCGTTTTGTTCTTCAACTGTTCTTCAGATTTTCTTCAATCCGAGGCGCGGCCACCTCAATTTCTTCACTAGATCATGTTCTAGATCATTAGGAAGACTCATCCGTGAAGTTTCCAGCCGCAATTTGCCCAAGAACAGGGCTGTTGAGAGGTTTCCGCAGTTCTACCATTTGGTGACTTCGGATCGGCTGTGCTCCACTTCCATCCATCTGGGCTATCTAGAGGGGTTCCCTAGATTGCTTGGAGCATCCCCAACTCACCATCGCACGCAGACGCAGTTAAATCCAAGAAATCGAATGGAAGTTTCAGATTTGAGCAAGTTGAGCTGAATTCAAGCGCAGATTGAGTTTTCTCACTGATTTGTTGAGCTTGCGGGTTCGAGGCTCACTCTTGATTGACAACCAAGAAGATTGTGAGCTCGGGAAGAGATTGGGGTTTAGTTTACTTTAGTTAATTTCGTTTTTGTAGCTGTAATCTTCATTTCTGCAATGTTCTGTTTCTGTTTTGAGTATCAGTTGTTTAATTTCGATTACTGAATTTGTTCTCTGTTAATTAGAGTTTAAATGTTGAAGGTTAATCAGTAGGTAGTTGTTTAGTGAGCATTAGGTTTCATTTCGGTTAATTTCAGGTTTTACAGCTTGCGTATCAAATTTCAGCTGCGTATCAGCCATATTCTGAAATTCCAACTTGGTTTTTGATTTTTACAGTTTCTTTCCGATTCGATTAGTATTTCGTTGATTCCCTGCAATTGAAGATCACATTTAGTTGCCAATGCATTAGAGTTGAGTTTGTTTCTCGATCAGTTTTAATTCTGAATTTCAGCTTAGCTGTACTTGCGTTTCAGCCTCGTGTCCTGCATATCGATTCATTTTTAGCAGTTTTAGTTCAGCAATTCTGAGAATGTATCAGGTTCAGCATCAGCACTGAGTTAGATCACTTTGTTGGTCTGAATTGTTCTGCATTTCTGACAAACTTGCTGTGTATCATTCATTTCTGAATTCTGTTTTTTTTTTTCTGAAATTCCTGCACATGTTGTGCGTATCAGTTCTCCAATTGTGTATCACTGTCATTCTGCTTGTTTAACTTGTAGTTCTGAAATTGTATCAGGGAAGCTCTGCAATTCGAATTCTATAGCCTTTGGGATCAGTTTTTGCTGAACTTTTCATCCAATGTGTTGTAGCATTCAATTTCTGAAATTTGAATTCCATTTCGTGCAAACCCAGATTATTCAGAAATTTCAGTTCATTAGCTTTTGAATTTCGAGTCCATGAAATGGGAATTCCACTTAAGCCTTGCTGATCATCAAAATAGCAAATCCATTTCAATCATTTGCTTGTTTTGTATCCAAGTAACTGCTGTATTTCTGCAATTGGCTCAATTCTGCCAATTTCTGCTCATTTCTGCAACTCTCTGCTGCGTTTCTGATTTTTTCTTTCTTCTGTCAGCTGTGTCTGAAATTGCTATCTTTATTTCTGCAATGTAGCTAGCATCGAGTTCTTACAGTCTTTGCACAGCAATTTACTTAAGCTTCATATTCCTAGCTGAATTGAACAAGTTATCACTGAATTGGCAAATTGTCATCCCTGCTTTCATCCATTTCTGCAATTGGAAACAAATTTGCAGCACATCAGTCTTTGAATCATTCTTTGAGCAATTCTCTGTTGCGTGCCAAGTGCTAGAATTCTGCATTTGTATCAAGTGCAGTTTAGGCAATTTTTGTAGTTAGTTGTGTAGTGTTTGTTTAAAGTTTGATTGCTGAATTTTATAGAGAGCGTTTGATTCAAGTTGGCTTGCTGTTGAAAATTGCTTGCATTGCTGTGTTGTTTCATTGCTCGGCATTTGTTTTGCTTTTGAAATCAGAAATCAGTTTCCAAAAAATTGCATTGAGGGCTTAGACGAGCAAGTGATTCTTTTGGTTGAGCTAATAACTTGCTATCATTTGTTTAGCCCATTTAGTTGAGTTCCTTTATTCTCATTGTGATTTCATTTTTGATTGTAACCCAAACCATATTTCATTCGAAACCCAAAACACAAACGACACCTAAACACAAGCGCGAATCATACAACGTCAACAGTCCCCGAGAAAAATACGACCTGTGGCCCCTATATTACATTTTCATATTCTTGATTGTAAAAGGGTTTCCAGCATTCCAGTTATTCATTGATATTTAAATTTGATGGTCCCATACATTTCGTGACAAATTAATCTAGTATATTTGGGCGCGTCAAATTTTTGGCGCCGTTGCCGGGGAAGCAACTAGTTGATTTGTTTGATTTTTGCTTGTATACTTTTTGATATATCATTGGGTTCTATTTTTTGTTACTTATTCTTTTGTATACGGGTACTGCCATTTTTCTTGTTTGTTTTGTGACAGGGCTGCAAATTCAAAATGGGGTCAAAAGAGATAGAAGAGGCATTGGAGGAGTTAAAAAATGTGTTAAAGGGGTTGGACTACCAACTAGAACGTAAAGCTCAGTCATCTACTTCCCAGATGCTACTTCAGCCTACATTTCAGCCACCTCAACAACAACTTCAGCCACTCCAAGAATTCCAGCAGCCATATTTTGATTTCCAGCAGCCCCATTTGAATTTTCAGCACCCGAATGATCACTTTCAGCAGCCCTATCCTAATTTTCAGCAACCAAACTTTCAGTTTCAGCCACCATTTCAACAATTCGAGCCACCACAACAAGATTTCCAACAATTTCAGCCAAATTCCAGCAATTTCCAGAATTTACAGAATTTTCAGAACGGGCAGCCAATTTTCCAGAATTTTCAGCCCAGTTTTCAGCAATTTCAGCCCAATTTTCAGCAACCATTTCAGCATTTTGAACCTCAATTCCAGCAATACAATCAAGGGCAGCAAAATTTTCAATCATTCCCAGTTTTTCCAGCGCAAAACCAGCCATTTTATCAGCCTACACAGCCCTTGAACCAGTTTTCACAGCCCTACAATCAAGGGTTTCAAGGGCAGAATTTTCAGCCTTCGGCACCTAATTTTCCAGACCAAAATCAGAATTTTCAAGGCTACATTTCCCAGCAAAGTTTCCAAGAATATCAGCCCTTTAATCAGCCTCAACAGCTATGTTTTCAACCAAATCAGCAAGTTCAAAATTTTCAGCCTACTTCATCCTTTCAAAATCAGTCAAGGAGCTATGCTAACCAAGGAGGCTTTGAGAATCTTAATGAGAATGAGGCTCAACAACAAAGGGTGGAGGAGATAGTTCAACAAGTTTTATTATATCATCAACAAGAGAAACAAAGGCAAGCCCAAAAATCAGAACAATCCCCCGGAGTTGGTTTTATATCAGTTCAAGGTGACCCTAGCGCATGGCCAAGTCCTTCTTCAAGTAATCTTGCACATTTGATAGAAGAAGAAGAAGATGACGTACTCATCAAAGTCTGGGCACCCAGAGCATGCATTCCTCCGGAGACTCCTATTCAAAATCCAATTTTAAATGTTTCAGCTCAAGAAGAAGAAACTGAAGCTCCACAGGACCCTTCTCATTTTTATTTTCTAATGATAGCATTATTGATGGTCCTAATTTTTCTGATACTGTTGTTGCAGATATTACAGGAGAAGCATGTAGAGGAGATGATTCCATAGGTGTAGGGGATTGCACAAAGCCCCAGGGACCACCACAAGATTTAGAGAATGAACCAGAAAGTGTAGGGACTTGCTTGGTGGAAGCAAGCACCCAAGGATCACCAGTTGATTGTCCACCAGAGCCTGAGGCTGAAGAGGAGCTTGAACATGACCAGGAGGAGACCACAGATACATCTACTATTATAGAGCCTCCAGGTATTATCCAGCACGCTCAGGTAAGTATTTCTCCTCCTTCTTCAGAAAAATTCAGTGAGGTACCTAGGGATGATTCTATTGACTCTGATGATTTTATTGATATACCTTGTGTAGAGATTTTTTGTGAAAATCCAATAGAGGTACCAAACATTGATTTTATTGATCATCATGCATTACTTGACACATCCATTGTAAATATGAATAGTGAAATAATTTTAGAGGCACCCATAATTGATGTAGTTTGTTTTGATGAATCTTTAGATACATCTTTTGTGGATATGACTAGTGAAAATTTTTTAGAAGTGCCTGAAATGGATGTTATTTATTTTGATGAATCTCTTGTTATGTCTTATGCTGAGAATGAATGTGAAAAACTTTTGGAGATACTTGATATTGATTTGATTGGCTGTGACACATTACTTGATACACCCTTGATTGAAAATAATTGTGAAATTTCTATTGATGAGCCAGAAATTGATTTCTTTATTTGTGATGAGCTCCTGGATGCAAATTTTGTTGAAAATGATTTTGAAAATTTTATTGAGGCACCACAAATTGATTTAATTGGACATAATGCAGATTTGGATTTATTTCATGCAGAAACTGAACTTATATCATTTCTTTCTGACCCTGAACGCTTGAGAGAGGTATTACATGTTTTTGCAGGGTCCAGAAGACTTCAGGAGTGGGTACTCCAACTGAACAGACTCCAGCCTCCTGGAAGGACTTCTGAAGGGCATCAAGGAGGAGATGATCTGACTTTAATTAAAAGCAATCCATCCCTTGAATGGCTCTTGAACCTGAATCGCCTGAGGCCACCAGAGCAAAATATTGTGAAATTCAAGTGTGGGGGAGTTCCAAATCTCCCAGCCACCCAGACACCTCCGCTACCACGGTGGAGGCTACTTTTGGATCGACTCCGTCCACCAGAATAAAGGGGAGTTGGATTTTTCTTGTATTTTCTTTTATTTCATTTTTCATTTTCATGCTTCCTAGAATTAGAATTTTCCTTTGAACTGAGTCCTTGTAAATAAATGCATGTTATTTCTTTTGTCACTTTTTCTTGCATGAGTAGAAATAAAAGTATCCCTCTAGGTTATCTCCATAGCATTTTAGAGTCTTTTGAAAATAAATTAAATTTGGTTGTTAAGACTTAGGATTTGAGCTAATGGATGAATTCTTGGATGCTTGAGTACTACTTTGCTTTAGATGCTTGATTGAGGATTTGAGATGGATTATTTTGACCTAGTGAGAATTAGCCTTACTTTTGTGATACACATATGTCATTGTGTTCTAGAACTTGCTTAGGTTCTTTCAAAATCATATTTCGATGATTGGATCACATCTATAGAGACTAATCCATTTGTTTCCCTTTCCACATCAATTTTAAAAAAAAAAAATCATGTTCATTCCATTTTTCTTCACTTATTTCTTACTCTTACCCTCACTTTTCTTTGGACTTGTTGTTTGAAATGTTTCTAATGTTATTTTGCCCGAGACGGACAAAGATTTAAGTGTGGGGGAGTGACTAGCTTTTTGGAAAAGATTTGGCATCAAGGAGGCACTTCAATGCGAAAAAAAAAAAAAAAAAAAAATTCTTTGAAAGCAATGTGCCAAATTGAGTTGCAAGAAAGGGAAGTGGTCAAAGATTGAAAACAATGGAAGAATCTTGATTATCATTTGAAGATCTAAGGAGGTTTAACCTCAAGTTGAATTCGGTTAAGAGTTTACAAATGGCACAGAAAAAAAAATAGAGAAAAGAGCTTGTGCCAAAAAGAGAAAAGAAAAAAAAAATCTGCTATTGTGGGTAGGAAATGGATATGGATCAGTAACTTCCAAGGAAGAAGAGCATTCTCCACTATCATTTGATGCCAGATTTGTGATTCTAAATTGTAAGCTGACCAGATCTGATCAAGGTAGAGAATCTGTGCAGAATTTGAGCAAAAATCAGACAACATGGGATCAATGCAGAAAAAAATCTGTGCACACAAGAACTCCACTTGCAAGGCTGCTTAATTTGCAGCTGATAGAGCTGTTCGGCCACCTTGTTAGAAGATGATTGCAGCTGTCCTTTGCTGTAGGAATCAGAGCACATTTTGCTGGAAAAAATTGCAGCTGTATAAGGTCTAAACAAAGGCTGAAAAGAAGCTAAAGGAGTGCTGAATCTGAGCTTGTAATGCTGAATCTGAGTTTTCCAAATGCTGGAATCTGAAGACCATCTGAAAACAAGCTGAATTGGAGCCGAACCAAGCTGGAAAAAATCTGAAACAAAGTGCAGTGAAGGTATTTCCGAAATCAGTGAAGGCAAGGAGCTGAAATTTAATGGGCTGATTTGAATTTTTGAGTGGAACACTTAAGGGTTCCACTATCATTTGATACAAGCACTCTTGATGTTAATTGTTGGAGAAATCAGAAGTTTTGAAAGATCTGAAGTTATATTATGGAAGCCGGAATCTGAGAGAGAAAAAAAAAGAACAAATAAGGAAGTGTGCCAACTTGTAAAGGAAGTGTATCAAGAGTGAGTTACAAGGGTTGTTGAGTGAAAATTTCATGTTGAGTATCTATTTCACTTGATATCATATGTTCTTTGATACAAAACTGAGCAGAAAAGAAAGAAGAGAAAGAAGAAGAAAAGAGAAGCAAGATTGGCACGAAATTGGCAAACTTGGCACCTTGACACCAAAGAAGGGTTTTTCACCAAATCAAAGGAATTATTCAAGATTTACTCCACCACATTTTTGATATCATTAGAGGACTGTTAAGATGGGGCAAAGCACATTGGAAACATTTTTGAGCAACCAAGTCTCCCACTCCAATAATTTTTCCATTTCCTTAGTTTTTACTCCATTTCTTACCATTTTCCATGCTTTCATTTGTTTTTGTAGATATTGATTCCAATCATGATTAATGGTGGAGATTAGATAATAAGCAAGTCTATGGTAGTGCAAGAAACATGTGTGTAAGAGTGAGCTCCACTTCCATCATCAACTTAGAACTTAAGAAGAGAGCCACCAAATTTTTCCTTGAAAGGCTAGTGAGTTAAATTCATCTCAATGACTCATGATAGATGAAAAGGCCAAGTTGTTGATTTAAGGACAAGATACTAATCCATAGAGCTTAGATTTATGAGAATTGACAACCTTAGGTAATTTCTTTTCATTTGCTTCTAATTATGCTTAAGAGAGCCTAAGGGATACTTATTTAGTTGTTTCGCGAGACGCTCAAGGTTAAGTGTGGGGGAGTTGATAAGTACCATTTTTGTTGATTATTTTAGATGTTAAAATCCATGTTTGACTCATATTTTTATTGATTAATTGTGAAATTGCCCTAGGTTTTAGAACTTACCTTCATTTTGGACTTAATTGCAAATTTGCATTAAATTGGATTAATTGGCCACTAAATTTTGGATCTATTTTTGTAGGCACCAAAGGTTCAAGGACTTAGGGCATACTGGGTCAAACTTGAGTCGGATGTGAACCGGATCGGATTATCAAGCCTACGATTAATCCGGGCCGTCCGATTCAAGAGCGGCTAGATCTGAGCCATCCGGGACGATCTGAAGCAATCCGAGCTAGGGTTAGGGTTGATCAAGCTCTATGATCAAGATCTGAAGGTTTCATCCCAATCGGAGCTAAATCAACCGTTGGATCAAGCAAGGAGGGCTCTAGAGCGTCCATTCACAGATTGAGTTGATCTGGACCATCCGTTGCACATCTGGAGGATCCGAGCTACCACAAGGCAGATCCTGACCCCAGATCATCATCATAAAAGTTTGGCTCAAATCAGACCAAGATCTACCGTTGGATCTCCTCAAATCAATCACAGCCGTCCGTTGATAACTATTTAATCAAAAACGCTGTGCAGCTTCTCCTCGTCGCGTCTTCGCCGCAAATTTCGTTTCTTCGTTTTGTTCTTCAACTGTTCTTCAGATTTTCTTCAATCCGAGGCGCGGCCACCTCAATTTCTTCACTAGATCATGTTCTAGATCATTAGGAAGACTCATCCGCGAAGTTTCCAGCCGCAATTTGCCCAAGAAACAGGGCTGTTGAGAGGTTTCCGCAGTTCTACCATTTGGTGACTTCGGATCGGCTGTGCTCCACTTCCATCCATCTGGGCTATCTAGAGGGGTTCCCTAGATTGCTTGGAGCATCCCCAACTCACCATCGCACGCAGACGCAGTTAAATCCAAGAAATCGAATGGAAGTTTCAGATTTGAGCAAGTTGAGCTGAATTCAAGCGCAGATTGAGTTTTCTCACTGATTTGTTGAGCTTGCGGGTTCGAGGCTCACTCTTGATTGACAACCAAGAAGATTGTGAGCTCGGGAAGAGATTGGGGTTTAGTTTACTTTAGTTAATTTCGTTTTTGTAGCTGTAATCTTCATTTCTGCAATGTTCTGTTTCTGTTTTGAGTATCAGTTGTTTAATTTCGATTACTGAATTTGTTCTCTGTTAATTAGAGTTTAAATGTTGAAGGTTAATCAGTAGGTAGTTGTTTAGTGAGCATTAGGTTTCATTTCGGTTAATTTCAGGTTTTACAGCTTGCGTATCAAATTTCAGCTGCGTATCAGCCATATTCTGAAATTCCAACTTGGTTTTTGATTTTTACAGTTTCTTTCCGATTCGATTAGTATTTCGTTGATTCCCTGCAATTGAAGATCACATTTAGTTGCCAATGCATTAGAGTTGAGTTTGTTTCTCGATCAGTTTTAATTCTGAATTTCAGCTTAGCTGTACTTGCGTTTCAGCCTCGTGTCCTGCATATCGATTCATTTTTAGCAGTTTTAGTTCAGCAATTCTGAGAATGTATCAGGTTCAGCATCAGCACTGAGTTAGATCACTTTGTTGGTCTGAATTGTTCTGCATTTCTGACAAACTTGCTGTGTATCATTCATTTCTGAATTCTGTTTTTTTTTTTCTGAAATTCCTGCACATGTTGTGCGTATCAGTTCTCCAATTGTGTATCACTGTCATTCTGCTTGTTTAACTTGTAGTTCTGAAATTGTATCAGGGAAGCTCTGCAATTCGAATTCTATAGCCTTTGGGATCAGTTTTTGCTGAACTTTTCATCCAATGTGTTGTAGCATTCAATTTCTGAAATTTGAATTCCATTTCGTGCAAACCCAGATTATTCAGAAATTTCAGTTCATTAGCTTTTGAATTTCGAGTCCATGAAATGGGAATTCCACTTAAGCCTTGCTGATCATCAAAATAGCAAATCCATTTCAATCATTTGCTTGTTTTGTATCCAAGTAACTGCTGTATTTCTGCAATTGGCTCAATTCTGCCAATTTCTGCTCATTTCTGCAACTCTCTGCTGCGTTTCTGATTTTTTCTTTCTTCTGTCAGCTGTGTCTGAAATTGCTATCTTTATTTCTGCAATGTAGCTAGCATCGAGTTCTTACAGTCTTTGCACAGCAATTTACTTAAGCTTCATATTCCTAGCTGAATTGAACAAGTTATCACTGAATTGGCAAATTGTCATCCCTGCTTTCATCCATTTCTGCAATTGGAAACAAATTTGCAGCACATCAGTCTTTGAATCATTCTTTGAGCAATTCTCTGTTGCGTGCCAAGTGCTAGAATTCTGCATTTGTATCAAGTGCAGTTTAGGCAATTTTTGTAGCTAGTTGTGTAGTGTTTGTTTAAAGTTTGATTGCTGAATTTTATAGAGAGCGTTTGATTCAAGTTGGCTTGCTGTTGAAAATTGCTTGCATTGCTGTGTTGTTTCATTGCTCGGCATTTGTTTTGCTTTTGAAATCAGAAATCAGTTTCCAAAAAATTGCATTGAGGGCTTAGACGAGCAAGTGATTCTTTTGGTTGAGCTAATAACTTGCTATCATTTGTTTAGCCCATTTAGTTGAGTTCCTTTATTCTCATTGTGATTTCATTTTTGATTGTAACCCAAACCATATTTCATTCGAAACCCAAAACACAAACGACACCTAAACACAAGCGCGAATCATACAACGTCAACAGTCCCCGAGAAAAATACGACCTGTGGCCCCTATATTACATTTTCATATTCTTGATTGTAAAAGGGTTTCCAGCATTCCAGTTATTCATTGATATTTAAATTTGATGATCCCATACATTTCGTGACAAATTAATCTAGTATATTTGGGCGCGTCATATATCTAGGTTTTTTTCTAATTTATTAAGTTTTGCCCTCAAAACTTGATTTTTCCTTTTCTAAATTTCTAACCTTAGTGTCACCATGTCTATTTTGATCACTCCTAGATCTATCGATTTTTTAGGCATGTGTCTCCCTTTCTTAGGGTTGATGCCTTAATCTTTAGGTCTAAAAGTCCTAGATTTATCATGAAACATGGATTCTTTAGTATTTTGGCATGCAATTGTACTTCTGTTTCTATCATAATACATAAAGCCAAAAGTACGCATAGGAAAGCAATCATTCTTATTTCTAGCATTCATAAACACATTTGAAGCATAAGTAAAGTTAGGGATTACCTCCCTTACCCTTGTAGCTCCCCCTAGATGTGAGCTCCTTTTCTTTTCCTCTTTTTCCCATCTTCTTAAATGCTCCATCTTCTTGAGTTCTCCTTTTCTTGGACATTGCGTGTGATAATGTCCTAGCTCTCCGCAAGTATAGCACCTAATGTGCTTCTTTTCTTTCTTTTCCCTACAACCCACATTAGATTTCAAAGGAATCGACTTGGGTTTAGGGATTACCTCCTTTTACCTAGTGGACACTTGTCCTTGTAATGTCCCTTCTTATTGCATCCAAAGCATATGATGTGCTCTTTTGATTTGGCTTTGGTGGAGGTAGGAGCTTCTTCTTGCTCCGGTATTGATGAAGGTCACTTCTCTCACTCAATCCTCGAAGTTGACACCTCTTCTTCTTCTTTTGATGAGGTAGATGATCTTTCACTTGATAAAGTTGACAACTCCTTTTCCTCTTGGTCTTCTTGGACCATTGAGCTTATTTCTTTGGACTCTTCCACTATTTGAGCTTGTGTAGGGTTCTCATGACATTCTTCTACCTTTTTCCATAACTCATATGCATTTTTGTACTCACCTATACCACTCAAAACATTGTTAGGCAAAATATTGATCAATATACCAATTACCTTCTCATTTGCCTTAGATTGGCTTTGTTACTCCTTAGTCTAATATCTAGGTCGGAGTCTTTTTCCATGCTTGTCTCTTGGAATCTCGAATGGTTCTTCTAGCACCACCATGCACTCCCAATGTAAAATACGACACTTCAAAAATCCGGACCAGAAAATTTTTCGTGATTTTTTCCGGATAGAGTCTAGGTTTTCCGGCCTACGGGAGGAGCCCAAGGGGCTTTATTGTAAAAACTTAATACTTATCAAGGGTTTCCAGGTAAACTCTTAAATTACGAAAGGGTAAGTATTCTAACCCTAGAGATTATGGAGGTGGATTACAATAAGTTGGAGGGTTAAATAGCTAAAACCACTAAGGGTAGAATTAAAATTACTGAAATGTGAGGGGCTTTTCTGTAAAAAGCCCCCACCTTATAAGCTCTCCTTTGCCTGCGCCGCAACCCCCGCTGATCTGCGTGCCCTAACTCGCAGCCAAGGCGTCGACTGCTTCCTCCCTTCGCTCGCTCGCAGCCACAGCCGCTGCCACAGCCGACTTCTTCTCCCCGAGCCCTAGCCGCCCGAAGCCAAAGCAGCCGACACCGACGCCCGACTCCTCCCTTCTTCCCCTCACTTTCGCGTGCCCTAGCCTAGCCACCGACTCATCCCCTCTTCACGGCGTGAAGCAATAGGGCTACCTCTCCAAGCCCTAGCGAAGCCTCTCTTCTCCCCTCATCGCCGACTCCTCTTCTCCTTCCTTTCATTGTCGCCATCGTCGAGCCAAGTCTCGATCCATCGGCACCGGTGCCATTGTTTGAAGCAGGGAATCCCGATCGTGGCTGGTCTGTGCAGAGGTTCCACACCGAGCATCATAGGTAAGGTTTTGGATGTTTTGGATCTGTTCCAAATCAATTTCCAACGTGAGTTCTCTTTTCTTAAGGATTTTTGATCTGAGGATTGAATGGGTTTAATTGTGCCGTGAGTTGTAGGCCAGGAGGTAGCTTGATTTTGATGTTGATTAATGTTTGTATGCCGTGAGGAGTTGGGTTGAGAAGGAGAGCTTCACTTGTTCATTGCCTGATCGGTTGGATGTGAGTAGCTGAATTTTGGCCTGCCATCAAAGGTAAGATATGATACGATCAATACTGATCCTGTCCGATTTCCAATGTCCGTCTTGTTGCTCTTAAATCAGTAGATTGTAGATGAAGTTCTTATTTGAGTCACTGTTCTGAGCTCCTCAAGAATGGCACTTATCCTCCTTATGTTAGCACCATATTTGTTCTGATTTGGGAATTTCTTACCGTGAACCTTGTGATTGAGTTTCTAGGGTTAAAGCATAATCGATTCTAGATCTTCTGGTGGATTTTTATAGTTTATTGTAGATCTGATGTTGTGGACTATGATTATGAAATTATGGATTTGGATTGGATTACAGGTTTTAGTCCTCCTTGTGATCACTGCCGTGAGTTTTTGGGTGGCAAGAAATCTGAGCAGTGGTGGCGTGAGCATCAGATCAAGACCTTGTTGCTGTGGTGATTGGCTGGCTTTTGGGTCAGAATAGAATGGGTGCCGAGGACCATTGAGCGTGCCAAATTAGTCATATTTTGGAGTTTTGGGGACCTTGCATTTGAGACCGGATTCAGGTAAGGTTAGTTTGGTTGTGTTGATCTTGAATGGATTGAGATCCGTATGATTGGTTTTGGTGATTGCTAGAAATGCCTTGATGCATGATTTTAGTATTGTGTTCAGGTTCTGAATTCTTATTCAATAGAATGGTTTTGTTTGACCTGTGGATTTAGAATAATGATTTGGAGAACTTTCTGGAGCAATACCGAGTGATTTTGTGATTCTTGCCTTGATTGGATCGTCATTATGTTAAACCTAATGAAATCAATTAGTGATCGATTGTGGATAATGGGATGGTTAATTGGGATAAAGACATGAATGATTGGTTGAACTACGAATTAGGTTTAATTTGAGATTAAACCTAATAAACTAAACTTGATAAAGTTGGGCCTCGAAACCTAATAGGAATCTAATCTAAGAGCACGGGATCATTAAGGGTTAATCATTTAATTATGGTTAATTAAATGAAACGGGATAATAAGGACGATTCTAATAAATTGAGGTAGCTCGTTTAGCTAATTTATCACCTGTTATGATAGCTAAAAACTATGTCCTCTGATACAGGACATTGATCGTTGCTGATTAGCGGACGGGAGGTTCTTTCTGATACGAGCATCTTACGATTGAGGCGGGTACCCTTTGACTTATCTTTATGATATTGTCATCTTGTTATGCATAGACTGTTATAGATAGCAGTAAGATCATACGCTATCCCTGTTTATTATGCCTGTTCTGGATACTTGTTAGTTATCCCTGAGTTATCATGTCTATACTGGATACTTGTTAGCTATCCCTGAGTTATTATGCATGATCTGGATACTTGTTAGTTATCCCTGAGTTATTATGCCTGATCTGGATACTTGTTAGTTATCCCTGAGTTATTATGCCTGACCTGGATACTTGTTAGTTAATCCTGAGTTATTATGCCTGACCTGGATACTTGTTAGTTAATCCTGAGTTATTATGCCTGTCCTGGATACTTGTTAGTTATCCCTGAGTTATTATGCCTGACCTGGATACTTGTTAGTTAATCCTGAGTTATTATGCCTGTCCTGGATACTTGTTAGTTATCTTTGAGTTATCATGTCTATACTGGATACTTGTTAGCTATCCCTGAGTTATTATGCATGATCTGGATACTTGTTAGTTATCCCTGAGTTATTATGCCTGAACTGGATACTTGTTAGTTATCCCTGAATTATTATGTCCGTTCTGGATACTTGTTAGTTATCCCTGAGTTATATTGCCTGACCTGGATACTTGTTAGTTATCCCTGAGTCATTATGTCTGAACTGGATACTTGTTAGTTATCCCTGAGTTATTATATCTGAACTGGATACTTGTTAGTTATCCCTGAGTTATATTGCCTGACCTGGATACTTGTTAGCTATCCCTGAGTTATTATGTCTGTTCTGGATACTTGTTAGTTATCCCTGAGTTATATTGCCTGACCTGGATACTTGTTAGTTATCCCTGAGTCATTATGTCTGAACTGGATACTTGTTAGTTATCCCTGAGTTATTATATCTGAACTGGATACTTGTTAGTTATCCCTGAGTTATATTGCCTGACCTGGATACTTGTTAGCTATCCCTGAGTTATTATGTCTGTTCTGGATACTTGTTAGTTATCCCTGAGTTATTATGTCTGTTCTGGATACTTGTTAGTTATCCCTTAATTATTATGTCAGTTCTGGATACTTGTTAGTTATCCCTGAGTTATTATGCTGTTAGTTTCATACAGTATCAGGTAGTGTCATATCTAGATGTATGCTTAGAGATCGTGATGTATCTCCTGCCTTTGACCTTAAGGGATCTGTAGTTTTCGGCCAGTATACCTTGTAGGTTAACTGTATTTCCTGTTATAGGATTTCAGACTGAGACCTAGTATACTGAGGACTTGGGAGGGAGGTATGTGTATCTATCATACACCATCTTTGCATTGTTGCATGCCGGCGATCAGCGACTCCCTTGTGGTTGAGCCTAATCGTTTTCCGGCACATGATATGCACACACGGTCACTCATGGGTTAGTGGATACCGTAGCGTGTGTGCATTTGCTCTGTATTGATCCGCTCAACCGCTCATGGGTAGTGGTTTTGGAGCGTGGTAGCAAGCAGGGATCCCTTCTCTTCCCATAGACCAGAGAAGATGAGAGAGATATCTCCCCCATATATATATATGGGGCGGAGTGTTCACTCCACCAGCATCCTGTCCACTCGGTCACTCAGGAGCAGTGATAGCAGGGTGCGTACAGTGTCACAGCTCTACCCACTCGGCCGACACAGTATCGCCTGTCTCGGTGTCTTGACTGGTGTTAGGGGGTGACCATGACATTGCATCATATGCATACGATGCATTGTGCACTTGATTGTGTTTGCTGCATTTATTTGCTGCACTTGATTGACATGCATATACTGGATACCTGTATACCTTGGTTTATATGTTATACTTGTTCCATAGGGATTTATTTCACCCTCTGCAGGATAGATGAATTCTGGTATGTATCTTTATTCAGTATCTTCAGTATACCCCTTTCTTCCTATTGTTCATATGAGGTTGTATCAGCGTAGACTTCTATTGTTATTATAACATACTATGCATATCTACTGGGTATTCGCTGAGTTTATGGACTCACACCGTTGCCATATGTTTTTATTTCAGGTTGAGATACTTGGAGTCGCCAGAAGAGCCCAGCAGCCAGTCCCTACCCATCGCGACGTCGGAGTTTTGTTTTTGAACTTGGCGATTTATTTTTAGTTCATATTTCCTTTAGGACTTTGTATATGTCTTGTGTGGGTTGTAGTGTGCCTAAGGGGTTATTGTGTATTGGTTGTTTCGTCGTAAGTCGGACCGGTCCGCAGTCAGGTATGATTTACTTAGTTGTCTTGTGCATTTGTGTCGTGTCTATATATATTTTGAGGCCTGAGGCCAAATATAACTGCGTGGTATTGTTATATTGTGGTGTGTATGTGTAAATTGTCCGCCGGACAGGGGAGGTGCTGTCCGATTTTATATTAGAACAGCGGCTCTTGGGTCTCGGGGCGTGACAGATTAGCTCTCACTAATTGGGAGAATCTTATTGGCAGAGCGTTTATGAACTGGCTAAGGTCATTGACTTAGAGAATATT
Organism: Boesenbergia rotunda; assembly: GCA_024364735.1. Taxonomy (NCBI): domain Eukaryota; kingdom Viridiplantae; phylum Streptophyta; class Magnoliopsida; order Zingiberales; family Zingiberaceae; genus Boesenbergia; species Boesenbergia rotunda. Next base: position 817,242 of record JAGFNQ010002480.1, read on the forward strand.
AACCCTTACAGTCGAGAGAATCCGATTGAAAATAAGAATGTGATGGTAGAGTGGGGCCTTGATGGAGGGATCCGTTGACCTATTGGAATAGGACTAACTGAGGCTGGTGGGGCCGAGCCACTGGGGCCACAAGAATCCGATCAGTAGCAAGTCTTTTAGTCTTGAAGGAAATTCAAAGCAATGAGGCACCATTCTTGAGGGTTTATAAAGTCTAATCGGTTGTTCATAGTCGTATTTGCATTGACCCGACCGAGCTTTGATTGCCCTGTCAACAAAATGCATGACCATATGATCCCATGTGGAGGTTTCATATGTCCTCCGTATCAACCAGGATGACATCGAATATTACGAGCATCTAGAAGCGGCAGAGTTGCCTCCATAGAGCTTTCTTGAGAAGATAGCAATGGGCTTGCAGAAGGATACAAGATTGCACCACTTCAACTTCGACATTATTAGGGATGCACATGCCCACAACCACTACATCATCGACATCAATTACTTCATCGGATACTTCAAGATGCTTGGTTATGAAGAATTTGTGACCAACTTCTTCTAGGACATGGTTCATCAGAAAGGGGAACCTACTGCTGCCAGTTCTTCCTTCTCCACCACGGAATGATGAGGTCCATGGTTATTTCTTTCTTGTAAAGTCTAATGACATTCTTGATTTCAAAATGTAAATTCTTTCTTTCAGCTAATTCATCATTTCAGATTATTTGATTTGAATTTTTCAGTCAGAATTCCATTCATTTTACCTCCCTTTTCAGATGATTTTTTTTCAATATTCTTATAAAGATATTTTAATTCTGTTATTTTTAAATCAATTTTTTTTTATTAAATTAGATGACTGATTTTCATGTTTTTTATTTAAGAAAATCTCCTCATCACTCGGTAGTAAGAAATTTGTAGAATATCTAACCCTATGAAAATTATACCTTATTTATGCAAATTCAATCCATTATTAGTCCATCCATAATAATAGCATGGATTAATGGATTTTACACATGTAAAACCAAATCTAATAACACAAACTCTGAATAACCATCAATTAAATCACTTAATAAGTTTGTTTCTTAATGACATAAATTCTTGTATTGCAAATATATATAAGCCTCCCGAATAGTAAGATAAAATCCAATAATCTTTTACTTGGGTTGTGTATGATTTGTATACAATACATGAGAAATTTTTAGTTGACATCAATAACAATGCCAAACTTTATGACTAAAAAATATTCCGATAAAATAGTATGGTCTATTAACTTAATTGGTATAGGACTAAAGAAGTCATAGTTGTTGGTGCAGGGAGCACTAGATAATTGAACTTAGATTTTGATGTAGGCAAGGTTGAAAGTTAAGTCTAACTGTGATCTAACAATGTTATCAAATGTGCATGTAGCTCAATCAGGAAAGTTTTAGTAGATGAAGTTGAGCAGATACTAGGCAAGTAAAAGCCCTAGTAGGTGAGCTAGATCGGATACTAGGCAAGGAAATCTTAGTATATCAAGAACACTAGACGGACAGCTAAGTTTGGATAGGTTAGTGGATTGAACATCTAGCAGGATGAACTTGATGAGTCAGTGAGGACGAAAAATCAAGTCAAAAAGCCCCGAAGGGTTAAGTGATAAGATGCTGAGCAAAGGAAGCCCAAGCAAGGTTTGGAGGGTAGAAGGTTTAGCCAACGATAAATTGATGTAAGCTCCTGGTGGAGCGATTCTTCTGAAAAGAAGAACGAGTAAAGAAGAGTCCTTTTTATGGGGACACCCTTAGGTGACAACCCGACTAAGGGGTTTACTCAAATTCCTAAGTGGAGACTGCTTAATTTTACTTAAATATCATATTTCTGTGCTAATTCTATTTTGCAAAGTTTGGTAGACTGATCAGCTTGATGATAGATTGAACAGGATTGGTTGACCCAAAGGATGATTTGGTCGACCGGACACCGACATATCGGCCAAGTCATCCTATGTGCGGACCTGTGTGGCATCCAACGTGCACTAGATAAATCTCGGATGATTGACTTGACACAAGATAAGGATGATATCGCTAATGTGGCGAGGAGATAGACTTTTACCAATTGACGTGGTAGAGGGTGTCAAGGATAAGGACTGCAGTGTTGATTTGGCTGAAGATGATCATCGTGCAATTGATGTAGCATAAGAGGATTGGAGGAAGGCTTGATCAGTAGACTGATCTTCGGGATTGGTAGACTGAAACTGGATCTAGATTTGATTTTGAGACGATCGGTATACTAATCAAGCAGATTGGTAGACCTATTCAGGTCTATAAAAGAAGGGCCTGAGCCGAAGCTTCTTCATCCATTATTCACGTGTTTCTACTCTCGCCTCGCTTTGTAAACATCGACACTATGTGAACTATTGCTTCGACAAACATGCTCACACTCTTGATCTTTAAATTTTTTGATTGTTCTTTTACTTTATCTTAGTACTTTATTCTATAAAAGAACAATAAACTTGTTATCATTCCCAATCTTTTGTAAAGACAAGTCACTTTCTCATTTGAGAAAGAGACAACTAATGGATTGTCGATATTAAACGATCAACGATCGTGAGTCTTAGAATAATAGTCAGATTGTGAACTAAGTAAAAACAAAATTAGTATTCTTTTGTACATGTTCTTGAGAGTTTTTGTGTTTATATCAACTGCTTAATTCTGAAAAGATAAAAAAAATTTAAAGTGAATAAGTGATGCACACTATTTACCTCTCCTCTAATGCTTTTTGATCCTACAATAGTTACTATAATATGATTATAATAAGCTCTAACTGTAATTATAATACCAATATTATTATTGATATATATCAAGATGTGAATTCCATGGAAATTATATGAAATATGATATATATATGTCAATTTTCAACTGATCTTCTTGATGACCCAAAAAGATCTTAATCATATTTGTGAATACTTTATACAAAATTTCAATAGCTAATCATGATTTAAAAAAATCTATATCATATTTACAATGATCATACGCTAAATACAAATATTAAATCATAAAAATTTTATTTCATATTATTAAATAAAATACACCTGAATGTTTTTAATAAAAAATAAAATGCATGTTTATTAATATAGAAATCAAAGATTAAATACAAACTCTCACTACGTATTTCATCCAATAAAAGAACCCATATCCACCATATGTGTAAGAAACACATTAAGCACCAACTCTTAAAATGAATTGTTGTTGATATGCTATATCATTACCTGACTACTCCGAATTTTTTTAACAATTAAAAACTTAATGTCGATGTACTTTGACGAACTACGATATTGATAGAAAATTCTACGGTTTACTTGTCACAGTTAATCCTCAACAGTCTATTAATGTCATCAATGATTTATAAAGCTGTAAAAAAATTCTGTAGCTAATTATCATGAGATTGGATGTTTCATAACAAGCTATCAACTTTGCCTCAATTGTAGAAGTGACTATTAATGTTCGCTTGATACTTTTCTATGATATAGCTCCTCCAACAAATATAAAAATATAGTTTGAAATATACCTTTTGTTATTAAGCACCTAGTTAAATTAGAGTTTGACACTTCCAAGTGATTATACCTCCAAATATGAGCATGCATTCTTTAGTTTTGTGTAAATATGGTATCAATTGTTTTTTTCACTCTTTTTAGTAGGTCGATCTTAGATTACTTAAACACATGTCAAATGGGTAGGCAGACATTAATTCTTCCATGTAAATATAGATTTAAGGGCATATTTTATTTAAATATTATTCCATTATTTCCTTCACTAATAACCAAAGTGAAAAGGGTCGTCTTAAAAGTTGAATTTGTATTATTTCTTGTAATATATTTGTCGTCCAATTTTTTTAAATTAGATCACAAAGTATTCATTTGTCCGCGTGCTAAGTGCAACGGCAAAACTCATAAGTAATTTTTTAAATATTTATTATTAGAATCTTAATTATGATGTATTATAAAATAATTTTTTTTAATGGGATAAAAAATTAAAGATGCATGTTAATTAGTGAATGATGAGCCACTTATTTTGAATTTATCGTATTGAAAATGAGAAATTTTTGTTGGATCATACCCATCATCTATAGAATTATTCAAATAGTGAAACTTAGATAACTAGATTATTACAAAATAAAATAAAATAGCTAAAAAATTAATGCCCTACATGATATCAATGGTGAAATATGCCCGGGTGATCTATACTCAGGCGATGAGCTATGCCAATGTCAACGTCATCCTTCCAGCTACAAGAAAAAATGCTTTTAATGACATTGAAAAGTGTATCATATATTACTTATACTAACATTTTTGATATAGTGACATTAAGTTAAAATATCCTCTATAGTGATGTTGTCTAAAGTTTTATCACTTATGACAAATCTTAATGTCATTATAAAATAAAAATAGTGACAAAACTAATAGCATGAATAATTGTTATAGTGACAAAAAATAGTGCCACTATAAGATTTGTAATGACATTTATATATGTTATTTTATTATAGTAATGATGACAAATTTATATGTCCTTTAAAATTATTTATCAAGACAATTTTAAGTGTCTTGAATTTTATTTATAGTCATAATAAAAAATGTCACCAATGATAGTTTATAAAGTTAATTTAAAATGTCTCATTATGTAATTTATAGTGACACATATAAATGTTTGCTAGATTAGTCTATAAAGACATTTAAAATTATCATTAATAGTTAATTATTATGACATTTTGAAATGTCTTCATATGAATTTTATAATGATATTTTTATTAACATGATTTGGTATTTTATTGTGACATAAAAACTATCATATATTAATAAATATCTCATCCATTTTTAATATTTTCATGATATAAATATTTACGCATATAATTAATTAACATAAACACAAATAAAAATTTTAAATTAAAATTAAAATGCTAATCAATAATTGTCAATTTTTTTACAATACAAGACTGTCAAATTAGTCATCTCAGAAAATATCTATGCACTAATCACAATCACAAATATATTCAATGCATTTAGTTTAAGAACTAGCAAAAAATTAAGTCTCTCCTAAAGCAAAACATAACCAAACTTTGCTGCATCTTCAATTTTCAACCATCACATCTTAAATAAAGTCCAATATTCTTGTCACCTATAAAAAAAAAAAAAAGATGAGCATGTTTAGATTCAAGAGAAAAAGATAAACATAAAAATTTGGAGAAAAAAGAAAGACAACACACATCAACAAAAATAAAAATCTAACCTCGTGCACCTAGTGTTAACTGCAAAAAGTCATGAGCATAGCAACAAAGTAAATAAACAGGAAGAAGCACTATTTGAGGTTTTAGAGTCACCAAAGAGGTCAGAAATAAACTATAATTTAAGGGAAAGTCATCTTAGTTCCTATACGAGTATTGGTTGGATTTGATCAGTAATAGACTAACAACTTTAAATGACTATTACTATGGAATTTAAATGACTAGTACTATGGAATTTATAACTATGTTCTTAGGTAGCCTGCAAATACATAACAATTCTATATAGAATTATTTCTGTTCAAATTATTAAGATATATAGTATTTCACATGTTTTCATATTTCTACTTATTCTTTGCTCATTCTAATATAACATTAAAAAAATGACAGTGATAAGATAAAATAAAAAGTTTGAACATAAGTACAAGAATAGAAGTATAGAACTTCGTAGACAATCACTATAGTGGTATTTAGAAAATAAAGGATCAACAAGCAAGTACATCGATAAGATAACAGATGATAATGTAGTAACAGATGATAATGTAGTAACTGGTGTCGGAGGTATTAAGAATGTTATAAAGGATTTTCTCAAAATTACAACAAAGATTAGCTCTAAGTCCTTATCCTTTACTTAACTATTTAGATGAATTTACTAGTCATATTCAAGATAAACCTATATAGAATCAATCAGCAGAAGCCATGAAGCTTACCATGTCTCCAGCCTTATGTGAAAGCTTTGCAAAAACACCAAACCCATGAATTATTGATTTTCCTATCAAAGAAAAAACTCATGTTAGACAATGCAGAGTATAAAAATTTATGGATTACAATAACTCAATGGTGAAAAGGATACAATATCAAGGTATTGGACTCAAGTAACTTAGTCGAAAATACTGAACTTACCAAATGCAAGGCGCCTTCTGAATGTTGTCTTAATGTTTCTGTATTTCTCAGCCATTGAACAAACACTACTATGCTTCTCAGACTCAGACGTACTCTGATTAGAATCATCCATTGTGCACTGAGCTTGTGAGGAAATGCTGCTTGATAAACCATAGTCACTTTCATTTTGACGATAACCAGTGACCAGATATGACTGGTTCTCTACGTATGATTGTTTCCGGGATGCAGTGACAAGAATCTGACGTTGCTTCTGGCCTCGCCTTCCCAAGAAATTATATGGCTCTATTCATTGGAAACAAAATGCTCAACGGTCAGGAGCTTAAACAAGCATAAAATGCAGATTAATGAGAAAGCATTTTGTAGACAAAGATCAAAATGCAGCAATTCCTGCGCTGTTTATAGCATGGGAATAATAGTAATGCAATTTATGCAAATATTATAGCATATAACATTTATATACCTACCATTCTTGCACATCCAGAAGAATTGAATGCAGGAACAAAACTTGAATCTAGCTCTGGAGGCATACTTAAGCTGTTGTCTGCAGGTGGCCTTTCCTTTGATGGCTGTCTATGTTTCTTGCAGAAAGAAAGTAGGCGAATGCATTGATCGTCATCCTCATCAAGTGACATGAGATGAATCTTTTCCTCATCCTCTAACTTTATGCAAAAAGATAAATATTGCAATAAATAAACAAATAAAATATCAAAAAGTGCCAAGCAGTATAATTAACAAGAGTATCAAACTAAAGATCCTTAATGAAGAGATGTCAAATAGCAAGTACCTCAACGCAAAGACCAGCAGCACGAGCACAGAGAGGATGATATGCCACTCGCAGGGTGGTAAGAACGGTTTTGTTGCCAACCAGCTTACTGTGTGTTGGTACTAGGTAGTGTCAGCCATAATCAGGAGGATGTACCAAAGATACCGAGATAGTGCAAGCACCAATCAAGAAAATGAAGAATACATGAAGGGGCCAGTGAGTTTTTCTTGCCCACCTAGGTTTCTGCTAACTTATTAGAATGATAGTTTAAAATACTGATTCCAGTTTCCATTGATGGGTGAGAAGGAAAGGTTTTGTTGCCACCAGCATACTACGTGTTCAGCCCCATCATAAGGACAACAAGAAAAAAAAATTTCATGCTACCATGCGAGTTCACAAGCCCTGGAAGCTTGCTCACAACCCAGGTCTCCCCCTGAGATGCCATTTGGCCCCTCCAAGATCCTTTATGAGATCTAGCAGCGCAGAAGTTTCATTGGCACCTTTGACATAGTGTTTATGCATCAACAGGTGTTACAGCCTCAATTTCAGTGTGGAATCATTTGCATCATCAAATCAATATCAATATTAAATAATAGCTGAATCATTGGGAACAACTAGAAAATAACAATGGCATAGACGATCAAATTGAAAATTAAAAACATATGGACTAATAGATGCATATGATGTTGGCACGAGGCATTGTATTATATATGGGTGCTTAAGAATCCACATCAGCAGTGAACTTATTTTTTTTTTAAAAAAATCACATGCTAGATCAAGAAAATGGATAAAAAATAAATTTTTCACAATAAGATTCCACCACAAACCTTATACTGAACGAGGACATCAATGTCTTTCATAGTTTCACGAACTATATTTCCATTTTCATCTTCAACAATCAAAACCTCTTCCGGCTTAGCCATACGACAAATCATGAGTGTTCTTAACTTGGACAATGGAACTGAATAAAGTTGCCGCCTCTGAAGAAGAGGAGAACCAAGGCCATCAACCATCTCAGGCATGAGTGTCGGCTAAAGAGAAAGGTGAGTGTCATTATTGAAAATGTGTGTCGCAAAAAAGTATATACAACTCAAACAATGTGATAATGTAAAAGAAGATATACACTAAGACATGGAAATTACAAACTAATAAGCGAGAAGTTTTTCGTACTAGTAATGTAAACATATCTCAAGAAGATGAACATAAGTAGATGAACACAATGACATTTAAACAATACGACAAAGCATTTGTTCCTGTAGATGAGCAATGATTTTATTACTAAATACAATACAATGGCATAACTAAGTAATATACTAATTAATTAATACCCGTCTTTGAAGATCAGTAAGTTGATCAAGCATGTATTGTGTTTGTGAAAAAAAGGTCAAGTGTTAAAACACATGTTTTCAACATTTAACCATTAATATTTGATAGTAACAATTGACCATAAGTTGATACATACAAATATGAGTATACCCAAGAAAACAATTCAATTAAAATTGAAAATAGACACTACAAGAAGTTGATCGGACTTCAATTGACCATAAGTTGATCATATTTATTCACCCATGTACTGAAAATTCAAAATTTCAATTAACCCAAAAATGTTTAAACGTCGTTACCTTCAACTTCACCTCTCTCTCCTATGGTGAGCTCCCAGCGGCAGTACACGGATGCGGCTGCAGCAATCGGACTTGAGTGCTTGCTCGGACAGCAGAGGCTGGCCCTTGACCAGCATTGTGGGCGGTTGCGACCAGGATCCGACTGCTATGGTGTTGCTGTGTTGCCCTCGCACGAAAGGCCATCGATAATGGGGGATGTGTGTGTGCGCCCGAGGAGGAAGGAGGGCCCAAGTTAGTCAGTGATCGGGCGCCAACTCAGGAAGGAAGGATTGGGATGATTAAGATTCAGCCCTGTCCAAGGCCTATGATCGCCGTTGCCAACGACGATGAGGGAGAGCAGGTGGCGATGCGGTCAGAAAAGAGAGATCGAGAGAGAGGGGTGACGTCGGCTTGTACTCGCTGCGGTGGCTCAGATCAAAAAGGGCTCCGAAGGTTGCAGCCTGGCCAAGGTCGGGGAGGAAGGCTCGCGATTGGCACTTCAAGGTGGTCGGCAACTGGCTCGTGCTCGCGGCGATCGGTGAACCGCAGGGAAGGAGGAGGAGGAGATGCGCTCAGCTTCGGCTTTGAATCTTACATGCCTGCGCGAGGGGAGGTGGTCGCCGCGATTTGTGAAGAGGAGAAGAGGAGAGGAAGAGGTCTGGTGGGGGAGGAGATGCATAAGAAAAGAGGGCGGCGTTGGGTTTAGGGATTTGGCATGGGAAGAGAACAAATAGGTATATATATATATATCCGAAAATAAAAATTTTCTCAAATAATTTAAAATTAATTTATCTTGCATCCAATTTTTCCTAAAAATATTATCAAAAATTTCAAAAAATTATTCCAAAATTTTCATATAATTGATTTAAATTTTTTTAACTCCTATTTACCATGATTATATATATAAGTTTATATATATAACCATATATATATTTATATACATATTTTATTTTATATATTTATTATTATTATTATTTATATATCATATTTTACACCTGCTGCCTCGCCAATTCTCGACTACCACAAATTTTAGGATACGGTAGAAGTTAAAAAAATTTTAGGTTAAACAAATTAAATAATTTTGATTAATTTATAATGACATTTATAAAATGTGTCATGATAAAGGGTTTAATCAGATATTTTATTTATAAAATTAATCTGTTTTAACAAGTGTCATTATAAATAGTTTATAATGACATTTATTATTAAGTGTCATAAAATAAATGTCACAATAGATCTTTTTTCTTGTAGCATATTCTTTCATTGATGTTCATATTGTTATCCGTGTTAGCTAGCTCGTTTTTTCGATGTTAGCTATTATCCAACTAACTTTTTCTTTTTCTCATTTTTTTCGTTCATGTCCGGGTAGCCCTTACACTTAGCGATGAGGAGAGGATATATTAAACCCGCGGTGTTCGAATTATTGATGATGTTACATGCATTTATCCCAGAAGGAAATTTATTAAAAAAATAATAATAATTGATCCAGTCGTGAAGTGGGGTGGCAGTCCCATGAGTTAGACGGGCCTCCCGAGAGGCACGAACCGATGAGGTGGTCGGTCGTCGGCCGTGCCTCGCCCCGTCCCTGCAAAACAGAGGTCGTCAACGAACCCGCTGGGAAAATCCTTGGTCAGGCACTCCGACGGTCAAATCAGTCTCCGAGGACAGATGAGGGGAAATTGAATTGAAATGAGGCAAGGGATGCGAGAACTCGCGCGCGCGTACCTACGATAGGGGAGTGCCGACCTTATATAACCGGGGGAGCTGACAACCTTTGTCCGCACAGGTGGGACCGGGATGTGGTGACTGTCAGCCCGCATGGAGCACAGAGGAGAGGCGCGACATGACACGGGGTGCTTCGGCAGTACGTGAGTACTAGGCGCGCAGTACGAGGGTACTGGAAGCGCAGTACGAAGGTACTGGATGCGCGGAATAGCTGCGAGGAGATGTCAAAGGGAGATAAGTCGTGAGGAACCCCGTTAAAAGGGTCGTACCCTGGAAGTAATGATGTGAAGGGGTGCAAGGGCGGGACAGCCCGTACCCCGAGCGCCGACTGGCATGTCCACATTCTGGGGACCGAGTCGGGTAAAGACCAAGGAGCGTGGGTCACCACGCGTCCAACTGGTAGAGAGAGAAGGGAGTGCAGGGTATGCCCTGAGTCGGGGGTTATTACGAGACTTGATCCTGTCAATGGTGCTAAACTCTGCTCCAGGTCGGGGTAAGCTAGTGCGAGTGACTAGGCCTTTTACCGAGTCGGCCGGCTAGGAGGTGGCCCAGCCGCCCTCTTACGTGATCTAATGGACTCCATCCCCCCTCTTCTTCTCTTTGAAGGGGTTTCCGGTCGCGGGGCCCTATCTGTTGATACGGCTGCTGACCTGTACGCCCGGCCTTCTCGGCGCCAGGCTGGCCTGCGGGTAACTGTCCGCCCCGCCTTCTCAGCGCCAGGCTGGCCTGTGGGTCCGGTCTATGCCCCTACCCGTAGGTAAGGCCGGGATGAATAATAAAGGACTAAAAATTAAATTTCTTGCACTGTTTATTTCCTTCAAATATATAAGAGAAATTAATTAATATTTTATTATTCTGTTTGTTTCCCCTCCTCGAGGAAACATGGCTCGATCATCTCCGTCAGAATCCCGATCCAACGGACATAAGCAGTTCGCATGTAGTTTGGCGTCGCGGGTCGCTGTGTTTACCGCCGCGTAAACTGACCGCGAGTTATCTCACTCCCGACACCCTTCCACTTCGATCGGCTATAAATTGCTTCACTCGCTGAGCTCTGGTGTCGCCGTTCTCAAACGCTCCGTCGATCGTCTCCGTCCTCTTCTCTGCGTTCGGAAAGATATCGTAAGAGGTATGAAACCCTAATCTTTTCCTTCTTTCAAGGGGTTTCATCTGCGATTTCCGTCGAGAAACATTGGATCGATCGGCGGTTGATTCTTGTTCGACAATGCTGCAGCTTGCTTCGCTTGCGATCGGGGATCGAGGTGGGGGTTTGCGGCCCTGTTTCTTTGGATATCGATCTCTCCATGGCTGAGCCTTCCGATCATCGGTTATTTGCGCGGGGGCTTCGCGGTCTTGGTATCGATCTCAATCTGCCCCCGGAGGAGGAGCCTTCCGATCGTCGACGGTTCGTGGTGGGGTACGCGCTCTTGCCCAAGAAGCAGCAGAGCTTCATCCAGCCCTCTCTCGTGGGTACCGCTCGCGACCGCGGCATAGATCTCGTCCCCATCGATCCCTCGCGGCCCCTCGTCGAGCAGGGCCCCTTCGACTGCGTGATCCACAAGCTCTACAGCGACGAATGGAAGATCCAGCTCGCAGATTTCGCCGCCAAGAACCCCGGCGTCCCCATCGTCGACCAACCCCTCGCCATCGAGCGCCTTCACAACCGCATCACCATGCTCCAGTTCGTCTCCGAGCTCCATGTACCTCATGGGATAGAGACCATCGGGGTCCCAAATCGAGTGCTTGTCAATGACCTGAACCCTTTCTCCTTCTCTCCGATGTTAACCTACCTCCGGTTCCCCATCATCGCCAAGCCTCTGGTCTCCGACGGCAGCGCTAAGTCTCACAGGATGACCGTTTACTTCAGACCCTTTTCGGATCGGGTCGAACCTCCAGTCGTGATGCAGGAATTCGTGAATCCCGGCGGGGTCATTTTCAAGGTCTATGTGGCAGGAAATTATTGTCGATGGGTGATAAGAAAATCCCAACCGGTCGTACAACCTCAACGTCAGAAGCTCGTCTCTATGATCACTGCATCTCGTCTATTGAGCACACCCATTTACGGGCATCAAGAAGCGGCAGAGATGCCTCCATCGAGCTTTCTTTGGAAGATAGCAACAGGCTTGCGGCAGGCAACGGGATTGCGCCTCTTCAACTTCGAAATGATAAGGGATGCCAATGACCGCAACCACTACTACATCATCGACATCAATTACTTCCCCGGCTACTTCAAGTTGGCTGGTTATGAAGAACTTATGACCAACTTCTTCTGGGACATGGTTCATCTGAATGTGGAATCTGCTGCTGCCAGTTCTTCTGGCTCCGCCACGGACTGATGGGATATATCCATGGTGGATAATTTGTTTCTTTCTTGTAAACTCTAATAACGTCGATCGTTCTTGGTTTCAGAATGTACGTACATTTCTTTTAGCTAATTCTTCGATCGTTTAAGATTGTTGTACTTGAATTTTTCAGTCGGAATTACATTCCTAATTTTCTGATGTTTGTTATTTAAAAAATTAAGAAAATAAATCCATCTATAAGTAGCTAACATAAAATTAAGAGCAAGGAACCTCGATCTCCAATGATACGTTAAGCCCGCAGTAACATCTTAAGCAACTACAATGCTTACTGATATATGTACCGCCACCTGGCGTTTATGCGAAGTTGAGTCGAGCATTCACGTACGTCCAATATTAAAGAAAATATATATTGGAGGAGTCTATGCTAGCTGTCCTCTTTGAATGGTATGATATAACTGCGTTTCGCTGGCGCCGGTCATTCGAGAGGTCTTTCGAGAAGCGCAGGCAGGCAGGCATTGTAGATGATGTCTACGCCCTCAAGCGAGTTCGGACTTCCTCCGTGAACCCTCGACGCTGATCTCGTCCTCGGACGACGTGATGGCGGCGTCAGGAGAGGTGGAGGCGGTGATCGATCGGGAGGAAGGAGACGGCGGCGGCGGCGAAGGCTGGATTGAACGGGAATCAGCTGCCCCCTTTCCTCAGCAAAACTTACGACATGGTGGATGATCCGGCGACGGATGAGATCGTGTCGTGGGGAGCCGGGAACAATAGCTTCGTCTTGTGGAACTCGCCGGAGTTCGCCAGTGATCTCCTGCATGCCCAAGTTCTTCAAGCACAATAATTTCTCTAGCAATTCGTTCGGCAGCTCAACACCTATGTAAGACCTTCATTTTATCTATATATTTCCGTTGCTCCATTTTATCTATCTACTTCCTGTTCGATTCTAACATTCTCAAGAACAATAGAATGATATATACTTCTCAGGATTCTGTAAGTATAAGAAGAAAAGATATACAAGAAATCTGAAACTGGATGCTTTTTTAAATGCAAATACTATAGTCTCTTCTGCATCTGCTTTTGATTAAGAAGAGGAACTCTTGAGAATTAAGATTTCCTGCGTAGTTTGTATATATTCTTATCTGCATCAAAGTTTGAACTCTTATTTGGAAGGAATCCTTTGTCATAAAGTCAAATACCTTGCTTTTTCAAGTCCAAGCAGTTCTTTTTATTGAAAAATGCAATGCTGGGTCAGCATTCAAGTCCTAGAAGTCATGTTTCTTAGAACTGATGAATCATTTTTTTTTTAAAGTTTTAGTCGTGAGCGAACTACTAATATGCTATCCAATCTGTATTAACAAAGTTTTTAAGTTATAACATCAGTTATATGATCACTATAAAAATTTTAAATAAAGAAATTATTGATTTAGTATCACCAATTGCTGTCATACTTAATTACATGAATATGATCAATTTGTATATGCAAAATTAGGTGGTTATTTTAAAGTATAGATGTCAAGTTCATTTATGAATAGGCAATGCCAAATCTTCCTTGCTATTTTAAATGATACAATGATTTCTCTAGGTTTGACAATGGCCAATGTAAGCTTAAGCAAGTAAATAGTGATCTGGGCGAAAGGATAACCCCCGGGCCACGTGTGAAAGTCAAGATAGATGAATGACAAGGAGAAGACCAGTTAAAACTTGTAGTCAGAGTTAAGCTTACTCAATAGGGCTCCAACCCCTGGCGAAGAGCCCATTGGGAATACCTCCTCTGAGCCTAATTCATAAAAGTAACCTTGCGGAAAACTAACAGAACTGAGCAGGAGAAGAAGCAAACGGAGGTCGAGCGGGAAGATGCTCCCTCCTAGTCTGACTGATCGGGCTCGCCGAGCACGCTCGTCACTCAGCCATCCCCTTCTGGTTCGACAGATCAAGTTCACCGAGCGCACTCATCGCTCTGCCACCTAGAGGGCCTAGGGCTCTCGCAGGCCTTGAATCCTTGGTGGGCCTTCACCATGACAGCTCGCATCAGTCCCTTCCAAAAGCACCTGGAAACTGGATTCTCTATGAATACTCCTTAAATACAGGGTATCATTATGATATGATGATAAGATGACTATAACTGTGATGCGATAGTCGTCTACTTCAACTGCTTTTCAATGGGACATGCGTGTTTATTAGGAATCGATATCTCTTCAGGGTGGAGGCTGAGAGAGAAGCCTATATAAAGGGTATCCCTCCACTACGTCCCAAGTATGCACACAAATTCTCTCTCTCTCTCTCTTCTCTCTCTCTCTCTCTCTCTTCTCTCTCTCTCTCTCTCGCTCTTTCCTTCTAATTCTTCATTTCCTTCTCCGCTTGCCGACTTAATCGTCGGAGTACCTACCCCGGGGACCCCTCCTTGGCCAACATCTAACAACTTTTTTCCCTACCTACACCGAGGGACCCCTCCTTGGCCAACATCTAACAACTTTTTTCCCTAGTTTTTCTTTACTGTTCTTACAACTCGAAGTCTTCCTGCCATCAACCTTAGCACCAGTTCGTCGATGCCACATCACCACTGCTCCTGGACAGGATCAAATTCAGCAAATTGGTGCTAGGGTTGATGGCAGGAAGACTTCGAGTTGGAAGAACTGCGAAGAAAAACTAGGGGAGAACAGACGTTGGATGCTAGCCAGGGAGGTGTCCTTGGCGCAGACACTCCAACAATCAAGTCAGCAAGCGGAGAAGAAAATGAAGAATTAGAAGGGGAGAGAGAGAGAGAGAGAATTCATGCGTATACTTGGGCTGCAAAGAAGGGATACCCCTTGTATAAACATCTCTCACAATCTCCACCCTGAAGAGATGTCGATTCCTAGTAAACACACATGTCCCATCGAAGAGTGGTTGAAGTAAGACGACTATCGCATCGTAGTTATAGTCATCTTATCGTCGTATCATAATGATATCCTGTATTTAAGGAGAATCAGTAGGGAATGCAATTCCCACGTGCGTTTGGAATGGATTGATGCGGGCCGTCATGGTGAAGGCCCACCGAGAATTCAAGGCCTGTGAGAGCCCTAGGCTCTCTAGGTGGCTGAGCGGTGAGTGGGCTCGGTGAACTTGGTCGGCTGAACCGAAAGGGCATGTCCAAGTGGCGAGCGCGCTTGGCGAGCCCATCAGTCAGACTAGGAGGGTGCATCTTCCCGCTCGACCTCTGTCTGCTTCTTCACCCACTCGGTCCTACTAGTTTTCCACAAGGTTACTTAGACAAAGGCTTAAAGGAGATATTCCTAATCTATTGGAGATCGGTTGGTCGGCAAGAGGGGGGTGAATTGTTTCTGCAAAATAAAGACAATTTTTTTTTTGCTCAACAAACATAACAATTAGTTCACAAGCAAAACAATAACATAAACAAAGTAACTGAACAAAAAGGAAAAGAGGCACAACCAATTAACTTGGTTTGCAACCAAGATAATTGCTAATCCAAGGCGAATCAAAGCTCGTTCTCCAAATATACTCCTTGGGGCGGAGAAGCCTCTTACACAAACTAGAACTCAGAAAGCAGAGGAAAACAAGAATGAAATTCGTGTACAATCAGTTGATGTTTTTAACTGAGCTCTAGGGGTCTATTTATAGCTCCGATGAAGTTTATCCGATCGCTGGTGTGGCCTTACACGGGCGCCCGAGAGCTTAGGGGTGCCTGACACGTGGCTCAGGGGTTATCCGCTTCACAACATTCACGAACGGCTAGTTCTGGATGAGTTATGACTTCTCGAGCGCCTGTATGCATTGGGGTGCCCAAGAACACGGACGCCCCAGTGCATAGGGGCACCCCCATTCACAGGTGCCCGAGTGACTTTAGTTCTACACAGTACTGACCAGTCTCCAGTAGGTCTTCTTGGGTGATCTCGGGACTTCCAAAGTTGGGCTTACCCGAACCCTCCTCCGGCCTTCTCCTCGAGCGTGCTTTCTCCCGGCTTCTCATCCCTCGGACGTCGCGTGCGCCCTTCTCACTCCACTAGCGTACTCTTCCGTAGACCTCTGCATCCCTCAGATGCATCGAGCCTTGTCGGCTCCCTTCCCGTATCATCCTTCTTAACCGCTGCATCTTCCACTCGTCTTCCTGCGCTCCTAAGCTCTTGCACACTTAGACATAGAGATCAAACACAACAGGACCTAACTTGACTCGGTTGACCATATAAAAACTCACCCGGGGTACTTACAATCGCTCCCTTTTTTATGTACATCAATCCATGTTAAGTTAGGGTTAAAGAACATATGAAATGATAGAATTAAATATATATTTGACAATGTAAAACAATATTTGAAAATTAAGTCTCCCTCTTAACTTAATCCTAATTTCTCCCCCTTTAATCATGTCAAAAAAAATAATGTTAAGCGTAATATTTAAAAAAATATTTAAGCTAGATTCTTAAAAGAAATTTATGTAAATTGACTATGTTTGAAGCAAAATTTAGAGACAAAGTAAAACAAACATTAGTAATTTAAATATAAAATGCATTTAAAAATAATCATGGAAAATTATATAGACAAAAATAAAAATTTGAGAATATGCCAAAGATAATAGTTAGTCCAAAAAAAAATTTGTTTTCAATTATCGATGTAAAAATATTTTTGAAATTAAAAATCATATTTTCGAAGAAAATATCTATAAAAAGAGCGAAATACAGAGAAAATTCGTGTGCATACCTGGGCCGCAGAGGAGGGATACCCTTTATATAGACATCTGTCATAACTTCCATCCTGAAGAGATGTCGATTCCTAATAAACACGTACGCCCCATCGAAGAGCGGTTGAAGTAGACTGCTATCGCATCACAGTTATAGCCATCTTATCACCATATCATAATGATACCTTGTATTTAAGGAGTATCTGTAGGGAATCTAGTTCCCACATGCTTTTGGAAGGGATTGATGCGGGCTGCCATGGTGAAGGGCCACCAAGGTTTTAATGCCTGCGAGAGCCCTAGGCTCTCTAGGTGGTCGAGCGGTGAGTGAGCTCGGTGACTCAATCGACCAGACCGAAAGGGGATGGCCGAGCGGCGAGTGTGCTCGGCAAGCCCGATCACTCAGACTGGGAGGGCGCATCTTCCTGCTCAGCCTCCATCTGCTTCTTCTCCCACTCGGTCCTGCTATTTTTTTGCAATGTTACTTTTACGAAGTCTTAGAGGTAGGGATGATAATTTCCTCTGATCTGATGGGGAAGACATCCGATCCTAATGGAGGAGGATATGGAAGAAATTTTAGACCCGATTATAGTAATCGAGGATTAAGGTATGGGTATAGAGGGGGGTGTAGAACATCCTACCCAATACACGATATATATATATATATATATATATATATATATATATATATATATATATATATATATATATATATAAGCCTAATTTTTTATTGGAAAAGAAACTTTAATATGCTTCCTGCCTTGGAAAAAAAAACTTAGTTTGCATCTTTATCCGATCACCAACACGTATCTTATCTTCTTTTCCACGAGAAATGTTCATCCGATTGAAGGAGCGCGAGACGAGGAAGAGCATATAAGTACATTGAAATATTTTTTTTAAAAGAGAATGGTATGTAGTAATAGGATGATGAGTATGATATGGATACCCGATCCTTCGACAGGTATGAGGATGAGTATAAAAGTCAGATGACTTCAGGCCCTCCTAGGGTGACTTCAGGCCCTGCGTTTGAATCTAAAATCACGTGTTTTGATAGATTTTTTAATATATTAATATATTTATTAAATATTATTTAATATATTAATTTATATTAATCAAATATAAAAAATCATCTCTTCATCGAAACCCACTGATTTATCCTAGAAAACTCCTATTGCAACATAATTTATAATCATTAGAAGTTTGGACACCAAAAATACCATCTCCTAGCTCAAATCTAACTATTGATATTGGGTTTTGAGAAATCCAAATATTCTAAGTCCATCAGTGGATTTTGGTGAAAACCCACTGATAGATATAAAAAACTCCTATTGCAACATAATTTATAATCATTAGAAGTTTGGACACCAAAAATATCATCTCCTAACTCAACTCTAACTATTGATATTGAGTTTTGAGAAATCCAAATATCCTAAGTCTGTGGGTTTTGGTGAAAACCGACTGATAGACTAAAAGACTCCTATTAATCATTAGAAGTTTGCAACCTAAAAGATTATCCTATAAATAATTAATTTAATAAATCATTTTTAAATATTATAAAAAATATTTTTAAAATGAAATTTTTTTTGAATACACGCAGGGCCTGAAGTTAGATGACTTCAGGCCCTCCTAGGGTGACTTCAGGCCCTGCGTTTGAATCTGAAATCACGTGTTTTGATAGGTTTTTTTTATATATTAATATATTTATTAAATATTATTTAATATATTAATTTATATTAATCAAATATAAAAATCATCTCTTCACCGAAACCCACTGATTCATCCTAGAAAACTCCTATTGCAACATAATTTATAATTATTAGAAGGTTGTGTTGAGGCAATCTGTGATCCGGAGTGATCATGAGTTTTGATGTTTGGGCAAAGGATTTAAGTTAGGTTTACCCTTGTTATCTCATATGTGTATGTTGAGTGTGCAGGATGTACAGGTTACACATATGGACTTGACTGGACGGCCTCGGTACGGTGAAGGGTGGCATGGAGACAAGCTGGAGGCTTGTGTGCACCTGAGAGACCTTGGAGAGCAAGGACGATGAGCTGATGGGCGCGGACTTCGAAGCATGCATGAAGGATGGCATAGAGGCAAGCTGGAGGCTTGCGTGCATCCGAGGGACGGGAGCCAAAGATGAAGAGGGCGCGAAGGCAACAGTCGAGGCTGCGGAGGAGGAGTCAGTCGAGTCGTGAGGGTACGAGTGTTGTGTGATTGTACTCAGGAAATCCTAGGGTTTGAGTGCGGAGTGGAATGTACTCAGGAAGGGTAACCTTAGGTGGGTGAGTAGACCAGTCGACTGGCCTGGGGGCAGTCGACTGATGGAAATCACAGAAAGGTCTCAGCCCTGGGACCAGTCAACTACCCCCAGGGCAGTTGACTGGTATGTGGCTGGTGAGTTGGCTGAGAATTCGAACGTTGGGGGTGCAACGGTCGAATTTCAGTGGCACCAGTCGACTGCCCTGGGGCAATCGACTGGTGGCGAGGGTTTCAGCCCAGTCCTATTTAAAGAGGACTTCGTGGTGGCTGAGATTCTTGACGAATCTTGTCTTGGTTAAAGGCAAGATAGTAGTCTTTGTGCTCAGATCTTCTCAAGGTGTTGTGGTGAGGTTTCTCCACCCACAAGGAGCGACGAGAGCTAGCCGGAGGTTATCCGGGGAGTGATCCACCGACGAATTCTTGGATTAGTCACCCGTCCGGGGTGGATAACAACTACATCGGTTTGTTAGCATTGTTTTCTCTTGATTAGTTTATTTGTATTTGTATTTCCACTGCGCTAACAATCTTATAGAGAAAAATGACCGAAAAAGTGCTATTCACCCCCCCTCTAGCACGCCACATCGATCCATCAGTTGGTATCAGAGCGAAGGACCGCTCTCGATTGGACTAACCACAGAGGGAGCACATGCTAGAGGAAGAGGAACCATGGAAGACAAATTCGGGGATGACATCTACACTCCACCGGCCTACGACCATGAAGATTTCAAGTATTGGAAGTCGAGAATGGAGACGTGGTTCGCGATGGAGTGGGAATGTAGAATTGTGCTTGAAGAGCCCTTCAAAGTTCCAAAGGACAAGCACAGAAAGAGGCTTCGTCCTAGATATTGGGACAAAGAGCAACAAGAACAATTTCGGGCCAATGAGAAGGTAATTAGTATTTTGAAAAATGTTTTGCCTAATAATATTTTGAGTAATGTAGGGGAATACCAAAACGCATATGAATTATGGGTTAAGTTGAAAAGATATCATGAGAACCCTACATCAATTCAAAGAGTTGAAGAGCCCGAAGAAGTAAGGTCAATGGTCCTAGAAGACCAAGAGGAGGAAGAAGTATCAACATCTTCAAGTGAGGAGGAAGAATTAAGTGAATGATCATCAACCTTCTCAAGAGAACAAGAGGAAGCATCAATCTCAAGAATTGAGGGGGAGGAGAGACCCTCATCCTTACAAGAACAAGAAAGAGCTTCAACCTCCACCAAAGCCAAGACCAAGGACCATATCACATGCTTTGGATGCAACGAAAAGGGACACTACAAGGATAAGTATCCAAATGGTAAGAAAGAGGTACTCTCTAAACTCGGGTCCATTCAATTTAAATCTAACATAAATTGTAGGAATGGAGAAGCCCAAGAGAAGAAGAGGAGGATTCGATGTTTCACGTGTGGTGAGCTAGGGCACTACCACACCAAGTATCCAAGGAAGAAAGAGCTCAAGAAAATAGGACACTTGAGGAGATGAGAGAAAGAGCAAAGGAGGAAGCAAAGCTCACAACAAAGAGAGACTACAAGGGTAAGGGAGGTAATTCCTAACCCTAATTTAAAATGCAGCTCAAATTCAAGTTTCTCCTTGCATGATAAACATAGAATTAAGTACCCATTCATGCAAGCTAGAACTCATGAAAAATACTTAATGGTGCATAATTTTGAATTTAGGTATAATGATAGGACTAGAAGAAGCATGCATCATGATCAACCCAAGACCTCTAGACCTAAGGATCATGACACTAATCCCAAAAAGGAAAGGAATGTGCCTAGGAAAATGGGTAGTCCTGGGAATGTCCAAGGTAGACATATGGGTTCTAAGGTTAGAACTCTAGAAAGGGAAAATTAAGCCTTGAGGGCAAGACTTGATACATTAGAAAAGACCCTAGAAAGATTCACGGTTGGATCAAAGGGCCTAGACATGGTGTTGGGTAGTATAAAACCCAACTATGATAGATCGGGTTTGGGCTACCGGTCTAAGACCTCCAAGGTCAACAAAAAGAAATATGCTGGGAAAGCATATGATCATGGCAAGAAGGAGAGGTCAAAGGATGGCAAGGGGTGCCATCCAAGGGTAAAAAGGGAATCATAGTCCTCCCCCTACAAGGGAATCAGAAGTCAAATGAAATCAAATTTCACTATTGCAAGGGAATCATAGTCCTCCCCCTACAATAGTTATATTCGTAATAACCCTAAACTTAACCAACCAATCTCTTCCCCTTTGTCAAACATCGAAAAAGGGTCTGGTTATTAAGTGTAAACAACTCCCCCTTAAACGAGGGTTCCCCCGAAAACAAACAAGAGATAATAAGTGGAAAGCATATGAAATAAATACAGCAAGACAAGATATTCATATGCATTATATGAAAGTAAACATGGACTATAGATCATGATAGAAATGATCACCAAACCCAAGAAAATCCATCAGAATGTCATACACATAAAGTCATGGAATAGTAGTCATAATCAGAGTACAGCAAAAAGTATCACTCCTGATCAGCGGGATTATCAGATTGCATCGGATCGAACGAGTTGTCATCGACAGGTAGGAAGCTCCCCGGAGCAGTGTTGCTGGATGGCGGAAAGCCAGGAAATGTCTGTGGTAGTGGATGACCAGTCATCCAAGCGCGCCACTCAACAAACATCTCTCGCTGATCAGCACGCATCCCAGAAATCTCAGACCGGATCTTAGACTGAAACTCCTGCTGACCGGCACACAACCCAGAAATCTCAGACCGGATCTCAGACTAAAACTCCTGCTGCCCGAGCTCCAACATGTGAAATCTGTGGTCGAACGTCTACTCGAGCTCGGCGATCTGCCATCTGAGATCTGGTCCGCCTCGTAGTCGTCCTCTGCTGCAGCTAGCGCACCCTGATGTCTAGCTGGAGCTGCTGCTACCTGAATATGTGTCACCCGTGGGAGCTCCCCCAGACCCCTCCCATCCTTCCACCTAAGGCCATGAGGATCGGTAATAATGCCAGACTTGGCAAACATGCGTCTTCCAAATCTGCAGTCTTGCCGAACCATCGGCAGAGTCCTGCCCTTGGACACATCGATACTGACTGACTGGAGCCAATCAGTAATAATGTGACCAAAAGGCATGTAAACTGTACGACGCCCGGGCTCACTATAGGACATGATGGAATAGAGAATGCTCGCCGTGATATCGAAATCAAGGTGGCGATGCATCCCGTAAAACATCAAGCAATGATATGGACTGATCTCCGCCAGGGGTTTTGAGGTGATCGGTAGAAGACAGTTGGTGATAATCTTAAAGAGGATATAATCAACTAGGGAGAGTCTAAGAGCCGCAAAGGTGGGGAAATCAGTGGCTAGCTCGTCGAGCCCATCGGGTCTGGGCTGTCCAAAGAAATACTCGTAGATAGACTCAGAGGTGACCCCCTCGAACGGAGGCGATAAAGGATCCAGAATCTCAGGGTAGATAGAATAGAAATTTGTCGATCGTCGACAACCTAGATTCTCAGAAAAATTATCGTAGGTAAAATCAAGATTGGTTTTGGCTACCCGAGCTGTAAACCCTAAACCCCCTTCCGGTTGCAGATTGTTATAAAACTCGGACACAAGATCAGTGTTGACGCTCCTTTCGAGAGAAATAAAAAATTCAAGGTTGTAGAACTCAATAATCTGTCTCATAGAGGGGCAGTACGCGTATACAAAAGGTTTATCAACGGATCAACAAGGGAGTTGCTTAAAGGTTCTATTTTTAAAAGATTGTTCAAATAAGGCATTAGGGAATCTTGAGCTAGAAGAGGGTTGAGGTCTGGAGGATGGCTGGGTCGGTCGAGATGAAGAAGGGGCTTTGGATCTCGAGGTTCCCTCAGCAGGGGCTTTCCCCTTGGAAGACTTCCTAACATTTGGAAATAGGTTACGATAAGGTCACGGATTGATCACAGCAGGCCACACAAATTGAATAGATCAATGAGTTGAAGGTCACGGCAACCACACAATCAAAATACCAATATGAGTAGGTTTAAGGGCACGACACAAGATGAAACATATCGATTAGTTCCCCAAAATCACAAGGGATAAAACAAATAGGAAGGAAAAACAAAACCACAAGAACATCTTACTTGGGAGCCATGAAGTTGTTTGAGAAGAGCACACAAGTGGCTCGCTGAAACTTGCGCAAGAAAGGAACTCAGGAGCGCAGCGCAGGAGAAAGAACTTGCAGGGACAAGAGCTCGCGAACTCACAAGCTTGCGCAGGAGAGGAGAGAGCTCGCAAGAGGGAAGATGTAGAGAAGACTCGCACAAGAGAAACTTACAGGAAGGAGTGTTCGGTGGCTAGGTTTGGAGAAGATGAAGAAAATGAAGGTCGGATAAGGAGTTAATATGGTTGGTGACCGATCACCAACCAATTTTAATGTGGGTGATCGGACGGCTGAACGGACAGGGCTTCTTGGACCGATCAGGGTGTTCCCTGATCGATGAAAAACGCTATGATCGATTGGTAGACCGATCAGGAGGAGCCCTGATCGGTCCGCTTGACCGATCAGGAACAACCTGATCGGTCGATGGATCGATCAGGAGGGGAGGACCTTGATTTTTGATTTTTTGATACGTACACCCCTGATCGGTCTGCTGACTGACCAGAAGCAGCCCTGATCGGTCTGCCTGACCGATCAGGAACAGCCTGATCGGTCGGTGGACCGATCAGGTGTGGTTCAGGCGTTCGGTCAGAATTTTGATCCAGGTGATCCTGATCGGTCTGCTGACCGATCAAGAACAGCCTGATCGGTCAAGGTGACCAATCAGGATGAGATCAGAATCGATAAGGAGTATTCTGAGGTGATCTCTGATCGGTCTATGGACCGATCAGATTTCAGATAGGTTTCTGAAACTCTGATGCATTTCAGAGGCTCTTGTTTCAAACACCTCTTCCACACTCCAATACAATCAGAGATGATTACTTTGATCCTAAAAGGGGTTCCCTAAACCAAAATGTATATCTCCACATCATCAATCAAGAATCCTTATGAATTTAAAAAAAAATCGAAACAGGTTTGCATCTCCAACCAATTGAAATCAAGTTTGTATCAAAAATAATTCTCCAACCACATTTCCTTGATTGAAATGTCCAAGTATGTTCTTGGAACCAAATACACATGTATTATGCATTGGTTTTCCCCATACTTGGTCAAATTAATGATTTTTATCTCTTCAACCTCATTACTCAAGAGATGCATGAACATTTTGAGTAATTTGGTTGATCCTAACATCTCACTACATTTCTAGCAATCAAAAATATTTTGTTGACCCTTATAGTTTGTCTGAGATGCCCCCAAGTTGCCCAACAATTCGAAATGATCATGAATGGGTTTTTACAATCCTATTGAGCACGACACATTCCCAACTCCCTCCTTAGAAAATTAAATTCATTTTCAGGAAGTAGTTTAGTGAAAATGTCAGCTAGATTTGATTTTGACTCCACATGTGAGAGTACAATATCTCCTCTAGCAACATGATTCCTAATGAAGTGGTGACGCAATTTAATGTGTTTGGTCCTTGAATGGTGGACTGGATTTTTTGTAAGGTTTATTTTGCTTATGTTGTCACACAACACTTGCACACCCTTGTAAGACAATCCATAGTCCTCTAATGTATGTATCATCCACAACAATTGTGATACACTCTCTCCCATGGCGATATACTCCACCTCGGTCGTGGAGAGAGAAACACAATGTTGCTTCCGACTTGACCAACTCACTAAGGATGACCCTAAAAATTGGCAACCCCCACTTGTATTTTTTCGATCCAACTTGCACCCAGCATAGTCGGAATCGGTATAGTCAATCAAGTCAAATGACTCTGTACGGGACTACCAAAGACCGACTCCAATTATGCCCTTAAGGTATCTCAAAATTCTTTTTACAGCAATTAAATGAGATTTCTTGGCACAGACTTGGTATCTAGCGCACATACCCACAGCAAAAAGAATATTCGGGCGACTAGCTGTGAGGTATAGCAAACTACCTATCATACTTCGATATTGAGTTAAATCAACGGGCTTCCCACTCTCATCATTGTCTAATCTCGTGTTTGTCGCCATGGGAGTGGTTACCTCCTTAGAGTCACTCATGTTGAATTTTTTAAGCATCTCTTGAGTATATTTAGATTGATGCACATGGATTCCGTCTCGAGTTTGTTTAATTTCAAGTTCAAGGAAGAAGGTCAATTTTCCCACTAGACTCATCACAAACTCACTCTTCATGTGTCCAATAAACTCATTCAAATAGCCCTTGTTGTTGGAGCCACAAATTATGTCATCGACATATACTTGGGCTACAAATATACTATCACCATCTCTTCGTAGAAATAGTGTAGGGTCTATTTTTTCTCTCACAAAGTATTTTTCAATTAAAAATATTGGCAACCGCTCATACCAAGCCTGAGGTGCTTGTTTTAGGTCGTAAAGAGCCTTCTTGAGCGTAAACACGTGGTTTGGAAATTCGGACTTTTCAAACCCTGGTGGTTGTTCAACATAGATCTCTTTGTTGATGCAGTCTGGCCCGATTGTTGTTTTGATGTTGACAATGATTTAAGTTTGGTTGAGCGAATTTGGTTTAAGTCCTGGTCGGGGACTGGGCATGAAACCCTGGTGAGTGAAGCCAGGTCCTAGCTTGGGAAGCTAGGTTGGATGAAAGCCTGGTGAGTGAAGCCAGGTGATTGAAATCCCGGTGAGTGAAGCCGGGTCCTGGTGAGTGAAGCCGAGTCCTGGTGAGTGAAGCCAGGTGATTGAAATCCTAGTGAGTGAAGCTAGGTTGAAATCCCGGTGAGTGAAGCCGGGTCTCGGTGAGTGAAGCCTGGTGACTGAAACCCTGGTGAGTGAAGCCAGGTCCTAGCTTGGGAAGCTAGGTTAAACGAAGTCCCGGTGAGTAAAGTTGGGCATGGAGTCTTGGTCCGGGGGACCAGGATGAGTTAGAGAAGGCTAGGGAGGTCGTTCTCTTGACTTAGAGTTGAAATGGGAGTCTCTGGATCGGTCTGGTGACCAATCAGGGAAGTTGGCACGGAGTTCCTTCGTGGATCGGTCTGGTGACCGATCCAGTGATGTCTGATCGGTCTGGGGACCGATCAAGGAGCATACAGTGACTGTTAGGCTACTGATTGTCTCCTGATCGGTCTGGTGACCGATCAGGGAGGGCTTCTGATCGGTCTGGTGACCAATCAGAGAGAGTTCAAATGGTTTGAGAAAGGTTTCTGTGAGGAAACTTGATCGGTCAATCTGTCCGATCAATTGGTCATAACATTTCTCACATGGACCGATCAGGATGACTCATGATCGGTCAGGAAGCAGCCTGATCGGTCACTAGACCGATCAGGGAACAGCCTGATAGGTCTGGAGACCGATCTGGAGTGTGCAGCAGACTGCTGGATAGGTCTGGGGACCGATCTGGAGTGTGCAGCAGACTGCTGGATCGGTCTGGTGACCGATCAGGGTCCTCCATGATCGGTCTGGGGACCGATCAGGAGCAGAACTTTAATTCAAATACGCTGTCAAACACTCTGATCACGATTGTTTTCTCTGTCGATTCTCTGATACATTGCTGATTTCATTTGATATGTTTTGCTAAGCTTCTGTTGAAGTGTGCATGCTTTACATGGATGGTTCAAACATTGGATGAGAGTCAATGGGAGGCTTTCCTTGGTGCAGGTTTGTCTGTTTACTGATTTCAGATTTCAACGGGCAGCTGGCGCAGCTGGCAACTGACAGAGGCTCAGCTGGAGAGGAGGTCTTCAGTGGACTGAGTGCTCAGAGAGGTCAGTGGGTTCAGGCTGGCTCAGTGGATGCTGATGAAGCTGGCGATGGTAAGCAGAGCTTAAGTTGAAGCTGATGCAGAGGAGCGACAACGAGGAACAGACAGAAACTTAGAAAGTTTGGCTGGGCTGTGGTGCTTGTGTGCTCTCTGTTGCTTTGAGCTTAAGCGTTCTTGTCACATTCTTATGAGCTTCCCTTCTCGAGTGTCTCGTGAGCTTATCATGTATCCATCTATGAGACAGCTTGTGGAGAGGTTTCTCCACCGAGAAGGAGGTGGTTTCTATCCGGTGTTCACCGAGGCTTGATCTGCTGACGATCAAGGGATCGCCCACCTTACGGGCACGTCAAGGAGTAGGGGCAAGTTATCCCCGAACCTTGTAAACGATCCTTGTTAGCGACTGTGTGGTTTGGTTTTCAGTTACTGCATTTCTGTTTCTGCTGTTATACTTGTATTGCTTCCACTGCGGCTAACTTAAGTGCAAATAAGTTCAAAAGAAAGAAGATTTGGTGTCTGGCTATATTCCCCCCCCCCTCTCTAGCCATCCAAGTTCCAACAAGTGGTATCAGAGCTTGGGGCTTTGTTCAAGGCTTAACATCCGAGAGCTTACAGCAAGATGGCTGGAAGAGAAGGGATGAGTACAAACCGACCTCCATTCCTCGACGACACTGATTTTTCATATTGGAAGTCAAGAATGGAGTTTTACTTGAAGACAAACATGAGCTTGTGGTTCGCTGTCAAGGAGGGGTTTTCTCTTCCAAAGGATAATGAAGGAAAGGAGCTTGAGTTTTCCAAGTGGTCGGCTGAGCAAATCCGGAAGGGGGAAGCAAATGCCAAAGTTGTGGTCACCTTACAATGTGGGATGACCAAAGAGCAATTGATCAAGATTGGTCCCTTCACCTTTGCCAAAGATCTATGGAACAAACTTCTTATGCTCCATGAAGGAACGCATGAAACCCGGACAGCCAAGAAGGACCTCCTTCTCAGTCAACTCCAGAATTTGACAATCGGAGAAAATGACACTGTAAGTATGCTGCATAGTAAATTCAAAGAAGTCCTCAATGGCCTCCACTCCATCAATGAAAAGGTAGAAAATCGGGATCTAGTAAGGTTAGTTCTAAAAGCTTTTCCAAGAAATACTTTGTGGTCATCCATGGTGGATGCCTATAAGGTTTCCAAGGATCTTTCCTTGGTTAAGTTAGAAAATCTATTTTGTGAAATGGAATTACATGAGATTTCTAACCAAGGCTCCGAAAAAAAAGGGGTTGCTTTTGTGGCAGGAAAGGAGGAGAAGCACACCCATCACTTTGCTTTCATGGCACTAGAGGAGTCAAAGGAGGAAAGTGATGATGAATCAAGTAGCTCCTCAACCGCGCCTTCATCATCTTCGGATGATGAAGAGGTAATCACTCCCGAGTTAGATAAGTGCTATAGAGCTATCGCATGTTTAACCAAATTGTTAAAGAAATCTAAAAATAAGGTTAAGTCATTGAAATTGGAAGTAGAACATTTAAAACCCTCTAAGGATGAGGTAATTGATGACTTGCATGTTAAGATCCTTGAAAATGAAAATAAGGACTTAAAGAGCGAAGTTGAAAATCTCAAGAATGTTCTTGAGAAATTCTCAACTAGCTCCAAAACCTTAGACATGATACTAAACTCCCAAAGGGCGGTTTACAACAAGGCCGGTATAGGTTACCGACCTAAAGAACCTAGTATCATGTCACTAATGTCTAGAACACATTTTGGATCATCAAAAAATTCTAAGGTTCAAAAAGCCAAAAAAAAATGACTAAGGCATGAGTGCCAAAGTCTTTCATTGAAAGTTCATTAGGTCCCAAAATTTGGGTACCTAGAACCTCTATCCTTATAATTGTATAAGCATTGCTTAAGGGGGAGCATCTATCAACATGGATTGTTGATAACGGGTGCTCTAAATCTATGGTCAGGAAAAATTGGTATCCACATGATTAGCTTTGGAGAATTCAAATTAGATAATTTGATTTTCATTGCTTTAATTTTTATAACAATGTTATCCCTTGGCTAGTAATTTTTATGGAATTCATGTGTCAAAGAACTTAATCATGCTTAAGTATGATTTACTTTAGTATTAAAATTCTTCCATGATCAAGTTTGCTTCCAAAACAAAGAAGGAACTGTCTAGTTCATCTTTACCAAATAGAATTATACATTCATCATGTGTACTATCCATGTCTATGAATTTTCTATTCAAATGATCGCATGCATACCTGCTTTGGAAGCCTAATTCAAACTTGATTTCAAATCGGTTGGAACCATGACTGTAATACACACTTGGAAGTATGACTTTTCAATCCAATCCATGAGGTTTAGCTTCAATATGCTATGATTTGGATTGAACTCCATAGTTCACTGTAAGTCTAGAAGTTAACCAAAATATTTGCAATAACTTATGATATATCTTAGACTTAAGTTTTTTGTTATTTTTGAGATGAACCTAGCTGAGTGTGCCATGATTTTATTGTATGAATGCATGCTAAAGAACAATGATTAACACATAGTTTGTACTAATAAGGCTTTGATAGACAAGAACATGAGCTTAAGGTCTAGGGTTAATACTTTCTTTGTATCAAACTCAAATTCCATGACTTGTTTGTTTTTCCACTGATCATGCTTTGATATAAACCTGTTTTTGGGACTGAGTTCATGCTTAGTTAAGGGAAATGAATGTGTTTGACACAAATCATGTTGCTTATTTTTCTTAAGGGAAATGAATGTTGTCTAATAGAACTCTGCTAGGAGTTAAATCTGATCGGATTAGGGTTTAGAGTTGAAACTAACCTGTTTCTGAAACTGATCAGTTTCAGAAAACATTCTGTATCAGAACTAATCGGTCCACCGACCAATCAGGACTCACTGATAAGTATCATTTTATTGATCATTTCATATGCTAAAATCCGTGTTTGACCCATATTTTACTTGTGTACTTGTGGATTTACCCTAGGTTCTAGGATTTACATTCATTTTGGACCTAATTACAAATTTTGATATATTTGAATTGTTTTGTTACTAAATTGTTGATCTACTTTTGTAGGTTTGGAAGGATCATGGACCTAGGTCATGTTGGGTCAAAGTTGAGTCAAAAGTGGACTGAATCAAGTGATCAAGCGTCGACTAATATGGACCGTCCGATGCAAGAATGGTTAGATCTAGACCATGTGAGAACTTCTGATCAATCCGAGCTGGGACTAAGACTAATCGAGCGATCAGATCAAGATCTGAAGGTTTCGTCCAAATCAGAGATCATCTAGCCGTTGGATCAAGCTCGGGAGAATCTAGACCGTCCGTTCAAAGATCAAGGGGATCTGAACCATCCGTTGCAAATCTGGCAGATCCGAGCTACCCCGAGGATGATCCTGACCCTTGATCAAGATCTGGAAAGTTTTGAGCCAAATCGGCGAAGATCAGCCGTTGGATGGAAGTGAAATGATCTCAGCCGTTCACGGGTTAACTACTTAAACAACCTCCTCTGCTTCGGATCAGCGTCGCGTCTTCGCCAAATTTCCAGCTGAGTTCTCGTTTCTTCACTTTTTCTTCATTTCTTCGGCGATTTTTCCATCTGGAGGCGTGGCTATCTCGATCACAACCTTGGAACACGATCTGGATCATTGGGAGAAGGTTTTCACTAAGATTCTAGCTCGGATTCTCACCGGGGCAGAGTGGATTGAGGGTTTCGTCCATTTCTGTGATCTGATCAACTAAATCGCGATCGCGTGCCATTCTTTTCAATCGGAGCTGTTCGAAGGGTCTTCTGATGGTTTCTGATCAACACCAAATCGTCATAGCAATTCTACCTCGCGAGATCTAGGAGATCGGATTGGAATTCTCCAGCCGAGTGAAATCTGTGAGCAGATCTGAAATTGGAGCTATTTTCCCAGTGATTTACAAGCTGAAGGAGTTCTTGGCTTGCTCTTGTGTGACGGCAAGAAGGTCTTGAGATAAGGGAATGGTCGAGGCTTAGTTTCTATGGCATTTCTTGTTGCTTTAGCTGTAATTTCAATTCTGCAAAACAATTTATGTTTCTGTCTTCATGTCAGCTGTTTAGTTTACTTCCTTGAATTGTTTTTACTTTAATTAGGTTTTAATTCTGCAAGTAAACTAGCTAGGGAAATTGTTCAGTGATCAATTGAACTCAATTTCAGTTTAATTTCTGTTTTGTTGCTTGTGTATCAAATTTGTAGTTGCGTGCCATTTACATTTCTGCATTCTCATTTAGTTTCTGAACTTGTATCAGATGTTGCTTGTTTTCTAAATTGTTTCAGCATTTAGTAGTTGTTAATTTCTGCATTCGAGCTAGATAGATGTTTGTCTAGTTAACACAGCACTTAATTTTAGTTGTCGCAAGTCAGTTTCATATTTTCAGTTCAGCTAGCATATCAATTTCAATTTCTGCCATTTAGTTTCAGTTTCAGTTGTGTTTCAATCTTAAGTTCCTGAATTCGCATCAATTGAATTTCAGTTCTTAGGAATTTTTATGTGAACATTAGCTTGGAGCAATCGACTTCAGCTGTTTGTTTGGATTTAGCATTCAATTCAGTTTCTGAAATATTGCAATTCATTCCTGCAATTTCTGCACACAAGTCCTGTTTTCTTGCATTTCATATTTGCCCTTGATTTGTTTTGATTGATCAATGATTGCTCACGAATTCCTTCAGTCCTGTGTATTAAATTCTGAATTGTCAGTTAGAGTTTCGGGCACTTAGCATCAGTCCCTTTGGCACATTAGTTTCCTTCTCCGAGTATCAAGATCGTTTCAATTTTGCTCTATAAACCAAGTGTAGTTTAGGCATTGTTTGGAATCGAGTTAAAGGCAATTTTCGACTATGCTATTGTGTTTGAAACTGTTTGCTTTTCATCCAAATTGTTTCTGAAAATTCCAGCTTAAATCCTGCATTAAGTTCAATTTCGGAACATCAGTCATTTTTGAAATTTTGTTCACTTGAGTTGTGTTTCGGCACATTCAATTGATTCTGAAATCTGCACTTTATTTGTTTGTTTCACATCCCTTTACTTCACACCAGTTGCTTCACTTCAACCTATAATTCTGCATTAGTTCAGTTTCGGCCCATAAGCCTTTTCTTTGTGTATCAAGTTGGTTTCACTTTTTCCACTTTGTATCAAGATAAGCTTCGGCATTAGTATCAACCAAAAATTTCAGCCTCGTTTTAATTCTTTTGCTTAACATTTGGTTTGCAATTAAAATCAGCATTGTTTTCCCAAAAGATAGTTAAGGCCCTTGGTTGCTTAGGTTTCCAATTACTTGATGTCATTAGTTGTCTTACACCTTGTTCAGTTCATTTAGTTAAATTCTCTTTCTTACCATTGCATTTTCATTTCTAATTGCAAACAAAACTCAGATTTTATTTGAAAACCCAAAAAAAAAATTATTAACGACACATAAACTCAAGCTCGAATCATACAATCCTCAACTAGCCCTAGGAAAAATACGACCTGTGACCCCTTTACTGCATTTTATTCCTTGATAGCAAAAAGGGTTTCTAGCTTTACAAATATCTAAATTTGAGACTCACATTTGTGACAGCTCTTTTGGGTCCATCACTCACCCCGATCGGTCCGGTGACCGATCAGATCAACATTGATCAGAGGTATCAGACTACCCCTCAGTCCAATCACCTTCCATCAAATTGTATCAGATTGCTGATCATATTGATACAAACACATTTGATACAAACCAATTATAATTGGAACATCCTAATCATACTTGGAGCAAATTTTATACTGATTCGATACAAACCCGGTTTGAAATTTTTGATATTCATATGAACGGGTTGTTGAATCATGTCTCTTGATCTCTTGCTCCTTGATGAGGGATAGTTTTCAGTCAAGAAATCCAAACCATGGTTCAGAAATTTTTCTGAATTATCGGATGTTAATAGAGTCTATACCCCTGTTTTAGAATGCAAATTGTTAATACAGTCTGATCAGGAACGTATCAGGGTTTCAGAAATTTTTCTGAAATCTGATCGCTCCCCCGACTAATAAGAAATATTTCTGTATCAAATAATCAACGAACCTGATCGGTCCGGAGACCAATCAGGATTATATGTCAGATACAGATGCATTCCTTACTTGTCATATGAAACATATACATGTTTGACCATGATATAATTCTGTATATGGTTTCATGTGCAATTCACACTTATTGTCGTATGATGCATATACATTGTTGTCATGATACATTTATGGTATATGTCTCTCATATGCAATTCAAAATTTATCTTTGATTATTTTGGGTTTGGGGAGAGACCCTTGATTGAGGGGGAGTTATGTTAAAACTTAATAACCATGCCCTTTTTTTTATGTTTGACAAAGGGGGAGAGAATGGTTGATTAAGTTTGAGGTTATTATAGGGGAGGATCTTGATTCCCTTATGAAAATTGAATGGACTTCAATTGATCTAATACATAAACTTAAATCGGGATTGTCAAACAACAAAAAGGGGGAGATTGTTGATGCAGTCTGGCCCGATTGTTGTTTTGGTGTTGACAACGATTTAAGTTTGGTTGAGCGAATTTGGTTTAAGTCCTGGTCGGGGACTGGGCATGAAACCCTGATGAGTGAAGCCAGGTCCTAGCTTGGGAAGCTAGGTTGGATGAAAGTCTGGTGAGTGAAGTCAGGTCCTAGCTTGGGAAGCTAGGTTGGTTAAAATCCCGATGAGTGAAGCCGGGTCCTGGTGAGTGAAGCCAGGTGATTGAAATTCTGGTGAGTGAAGCCGGGTCCTGGTGAGTGAAGTCGGGTCCTGGTGAGTGAAGCCAGGTGATTGAAATCCTAGTGAGTAAAGTTAGGTTGAAATCCCAGTGAGTGAAGCTAGGTTGAAATCCCGGTGAGTGAAGCCGAGTCCTGGTGAGTGAAGTCAGGTGATTGAAATCCTAGTGAGTGAAGCTAGGTTGAAATCCCGGTGAGTGAAGTAGGGTCCTGGTGAGTGAAGCCAGGTGATTGAAATCCTAGTGAGTGAAGCTAGGTTGAAATCCCGGTGAGTGAAGCCGAGTCCCGATGAGTGAAGCCGGGTGACTGAAACCCTAGTGAGTGAAGCCAGGTCCTAGCTTGGGAAGCTAGGTTGAACGAAGTCTCGGTGAGTGAAGCTGGGCATGGAGTCTTGGTCCGGGGGACTAGGATGAGTTAGAGAAGGTTAGGGAGGTCGTTCTCTTGACTTAGAGTTGAAATGGGAGTCTCTGAATCAGTCTGGTGACCGATCAGGGAAGTTGGCACGGAGTTCCTTCGTGGATCGGTCTGGTGACCGATCCAGTGATGTGATCAGTCTGGGGACCGATCCGGGTGCATACAGTGACTTTGTTAGGCTACTGATTGTCTCCTGATCGGTCTGGTGACCGATCAGGGAGGGCTTCTGATCGGTCTGGTGACCAATCAGAGAGAGTTCAGATAGTTTGAGAAAGGTTTCTGTGAGGAAACTTGATCGGTCAATGTGACCGATTAATTGGTCGCAACATTTCTCACATGGACCGATCAGGATGACTCATGATCGATCAGGAAGCAGCTTGATCGGTCACCAGACCGATCAGGGAACAGCCTGATAGGTCTGGGGACCGATCTGGAGTGTGCAGCAGACTGCTGGATAGGTCTGGGGACCGATCTGGAGTGTGCAGCAGACTGCTGGATCGGTCTGGTGACCGATCAGGGTCCTCCATGATCGGTCTGGGGACCGATCAGGAGCAGAACTTTAATTCAAATACGCTGTCAGACGCTCTGATCGCGACTGTTTTCTCTGTCGATTCTATGATACATTGCTGATTTCATTTGATATGTTTTGCTAAGCTTCTGTTGAAGTGTGCATGCTTTACAGGGATGGTTCAAACATTGGAGGAGAGTCAATAGGAGGCTTTCCTTGATGCAGGTTTGTCTGTTTACTGATTTCAGGTTTCAGCGGGCAGCTGGCGCAGCTGGCGACTGACAGAGGCTCAGCTGGAGAGGAGGTCTTCAGTGGACTGACTGCTCAGGGAGGTCAGTGGGTTCAGGCTGGCTCAGTGGATGCTGATGAAGCTGGCGATGGTGAGCAGAGCTTAAGTTGAAGCTGATGCAGAGGAGCGGCAATGAGGAACAGACAGAAACTTGGGAAGTTTGGCTGGGCTGTGGTGCTTGTGTGCTCTCTGTTGCTTTGAGCTTAAGCGTTCTTGTCACATTCTTGTGAGCTTCTCTTCTCGAGTGTCTCGTGAGTTTATCTTGTATCCATCTGTGAGACAGCTTGTGGTGAGGTTTCGCCACCGAGAATGAGGCACTTTCTATCCGGTGTTCACCGGGGCTTGATTTGTCGACGATCAAGGGATCACCCACCTTACGGGCACGCCAAGGAGTAGGGGCAAGTTATCCCCGAACCTTGTAAACGATCCTTGTTAGCGACTGTATGGTTTGGTTTTCAGTTACTGCATTTCTGTTTCTGCTGTTATACTTGTATTGCTTCCGCTACGGCTAACTTAAGTGCAGATAAGTTCAAAAGAAAGAAGATTTGGTGTCTGGCTATATTCACCCCCCCCTCTCTAGCCATCCAAGTTCCAACACTCTTCTCTAATGAAGCCATTTAAGAAAGTCGATTTTACATCCATTTGATAGAGTTTGAAACCTCTATCTGCTGCAAATGCAAGCATTAACCGAATGGATTCCAATCGTGCCACGGGAGCATAGGTTTCATCGTAATCAAGGCCTTCAACCTGACTATAGCTCTTGGCTACCAAGCGTGCCTTGTTTCTTACGATTTCTCCCTTATGGTTCAATTTATTTTTGAAGACTCATTTAGTTCTAATAATCATGGTCTTCTTAGGTCTAGGAACTAAATCCCAAACTTGGCTTCTCTCAAATTGACCTAACTCATCTTGCATAGTGATAATCCAATCGGGATCATGCAATACTTCGTCAACTACTCTAGGTTCAATTTCAGATATCAAGGCAACCTCATTAGCCTCATTCCTAAAGAATGATCTAGTTTTAACCCCATGATAGATATCTCCAACAATTTGGTCTTGGGGATGACTAGAGACTAACCTAGTTTGCCTTGGTGTTGGAGGTGCTTCCTGGATGGTTTCACTAGACACAGGCTCAGACTCAGGGTCTGGCTAAGCTTCATGTCATCTAGGCTCACCATCATCAGATTCATCCGCAACATTTCCAACACTTGGACTTTCATTCAAACCTAATTTTCTAAGTTCGAATTGAACTCCCTCTATGTCTTCTGATTGATCAATTGCTTTTGGGATCTCTTCAAATACAACATCAGAAGACTCTTCAACTAACCTAGATTTCTTGTTGTAGACTCGGTAAGCTTTACTGACCAGGGAATACCTGACCAGTATCCCTTCATCAGCTTTTGCTGTGAACTTCCCAAGATGATTCTTGATGTTTAGAATGAACACCTTACACCCAAACACCCGGAGATGTTTAACTGTAGGTGGTTTTCCAAACCAAAGTTCATGTGGAGTCTTCCCTAAGAATCTATGAATGAGGACTCAGTTTTGCACATAGCAACCTGTGTTTACAACTTCAGCCTATAAGTAGCTCGGTAAAGAGTACTCATTAAGCATGCTTCGTGCAACCTCTTGTATGACTCGGTTCTTCCTCTCTACAATACCATTTTGCTGTGGTGTCCTAGGAGTAGAGAACTCATGTCTATACCCTTTTTCTTGACAAAATTCTAAAAACCTATGATTTTGAAATTCTCCTCCATGATCACTCCTTATTGTTTTAATTGTTGTAGATTTCTCATTTTCAATTCTTCTACAAAAAGAAATAAAAATATCTAGAGTTTGATCCTTATGTTTTAGAAAATAAGTCCAAGTATATCTAGTATAGTCATCAATGATTACAAAGCAATACCTACTACCATTCAATGAGATAATTGCACTACAATCAAATAAATCCATATGTAATAAATCTAAGGCAGTGGAGGTACTCACAGTGCTTTTACCTTTGTGAGATGCTTTTGTTTGCTTACCCATTTTACATGCATCACATAACTTCTCCTTTTCGTATTTGATGCTTGGTAAGCCACGAACAAGTCCTTTGTTGGCCAATCTCTGGATGTTCTTCATGTTCACGTGGGCCAACCTCCGGTGCCAAAGTGATGATTCTTCTTCTTTTGACATGAAACACTTAATAGAGGCATTAATAGCACTTTTAAAAGAAACTTGATAAATATTGTCTATTCTTGTGCCTACTAGTACCGTGTCAAGTGTGTCATTATGTCTAACTAGACATTGACTTGGGTGAAACTCAATTGTGTATCCCGCATCACACAATTGACTGACACTTAGGAGATTGAAAGTCATCCCCTTGACTAGAAGGACATTTTTGATTCTAAGACATTCGGATATTTGAATGTCTCCTATCCCTACAACCTTAAGACTACCATTGTTACCAAATGATACATTACCTCTACTTTTGCTTTGTAGGGTAGTGAACAATAATCTATCCCCAGTCATATGCTTGGAGCACCCACTATCAACAAACCAAGTTGATAGATGCTCCCCCTCAATCAATGCCTACACAACACGAAAAATGGAAGATTTAGGTACCCAAACCTTGGGACCTAATGCACCTACAATGCAAGATTTAGGCACCCATGCCTTAGTTATTTTCTTTTGAACCCTAGAAACCTTTGATGATCTAACATGGGTTCTAGACATTATTAATACAAAGCTAGGCTCTTTAGGTCGGTAACCTATACCGGCCTTGTTGTAAACCGCTCTTTAAACGTTAAGGATCATGTCCAAAGTCTTGGAGCTAGTTGAAAATTTCTCAAGAATATTCTTGAGTTTCTCAACTTCACTCTTCAATGTCTTGTTTTCATCCTCAAGGACTTCAACTTGTAAATTATCAATATCCTTAACCTTAGAGGTTTTTAATTGCTTACTTCTAATTTTAAAGACTTTACCTTGTCCTTAGACTTCTTAAGCAAATTAGTTAAGCATGCTATTGTTCTATAACACTTATCTAATTCCGGAGATATTACCTCTTCATCATCCGAAGATGATGAAGCCACGGTTGATGGCTCACTTGATTCGTCACTGCTCTCCACGTCTTCTATGGTCATGAGAGCTACATGGCGAGTGCTCTTCTCCTCCTTTTCTTCTTCGGATGAGCTGGATGAAGGCTCATCCCATGTGACCTTCAAGGCTTTCTTCTTCTTTTTTGATTTCTCCTCCTTCTTCTTTAGTTTTGGACATTTATTCTTATAATTCCCCTTTTTGCTATATTCATAAGATGTGACGTTAGATTTATCAACTTTAGCTTCACTAGTGTTACCTTTCCCTTTGTAGCGCCGGCTCTTCCTCATCATCCTTCTCACAAAGTTAGCCATCTCGGATGATAAAGACTCGCTTCCATCCTCCTCGGATTCGGATTGTTGGACCTTGGATGGCTATAGAGGGGGGTGAATGTAGCCAGACACACAAATCCTTTGATCTTAACAGATTTCTGCACTCAGAGATTAGGCAGCGGAAACACACAGAATGCAGAAACAGAATTGAAGAACAGAAATCAAAACAAAGACAGCAAACCAAACGACACAGCGATGTACAAGGTTCGGGGATAACTTGCCCTTACTCCTTGGTGTGCCCGTAAGGTGGGCGATCCCTTGATCGTCGGCAGATCAAGCCCCGGTGAACCCGAATAAGATAGAGCCTGCTTCTCGGTGGAGAAACCTCTCCACGGATCTCACGGATGATGGAACTTGAGTACAGGAGATCACACAAGAAGGAATGCTCACTCAGATCTCACAAGGATGTAGTAGAACGCTTAAGCACAAAGCAACAGAGAGCTCGAACACAACCCAGCCAAACTTCCCA
Source organism: Boesenbergia rotunda (assembly GCA_024364735.1). Taxonomy (NCBI): domain Eukaryota; kingdom Viridiplantae; phylum Streptophyta; class Magnoliopsida; order Zingiberales; family Zingiberaceae; genus Boesenbergia; species Boesenbergia rotunda. Next base: position 856,330 of record JAGFNQ010002480.1, read on the forward strand.
AGTTTCTGTCTCGTTCACCTCTGCTCCTCTGCTTCCAGCTTCGTCTCTTAAGCTCCTGCTCAACGTTGCCAGCTCCATCAGCACCACTGACTCACACCCTGACCCACTGACCTCTCTGAGCACTCAGTCCACTGGACACTCCTCCAGCTGAGCCTCCGTCAGTTGCCAGCCGCGCCTTCGTCAGTTGCCAGTTGCGCCAGACGCCGTTGAGACCTGAAAACACAATAGATCCAAACCCGCTCCATGGAAAGTCCTCCATTGACCCTCCTTGAGTAATTGAATCCTCTTGTATCACCTGCACACTCCAACAGACGCTTAGCATTGCATATCAAAACATATCAGCAGTGTATCAGAGAATCGGCAGAGAAAACAGACGCAATCAGAGCGTCTGACAGTGATTTCGAATTAAAGTTACTACTGATCGGTCACCGAACCGATCAGAGTGAGGCCAGATCGGTCACCAGACCGATCAGGATAGGCACTGACTGATCAGGCTCAAGCCTGATTGGTCCACTGTGAGAAAACCGTAATCGCGGACATCTGATCCTAGGTCATGGATCGGTCACCGGACCGTTCTGGCATTCTGGATCGGTCACCAGACCGATCTGGGGCTGAACAGAATTCAACCAAGTTTTCTGTTCTCTCCCTGATCGGTCACCAGACCGTTCTGGCATTCTGCTGCACACTCTAGATCAGTCCACAGACCTATCCAGCAGTCTGCTGCACACTCCATATCGGTCCACAGACCTATCCAGCAGTCTGCTGCACACTCCAGATCGGTCCCCAGACCAATCAGGCTGTGCCCTGATCGGTCACCAGGCCGATCCAGGAGTGAACTTCGTGCCAACTGTTGGGACCGGGTGCATGTTGACATGGATGCGGGTTCGTAATTTTAAAATTAATTAAGTGCAGCGGAAGGTTTAGCATAAATAATTTCTCTAAATCATTTAACCACACATCTAAGCATGCAATTTTATCTTGTGTAGACATGATCATATATTTAAAATTTTGCAGAAACATAAACTAATTTACGTATTACCTCGTATAACTCGAAGGAAGGGACGAGATCCAACCGTAAGCGTCCCTTGGAAGCTCCGCCTCTATTTGCGTCCACGCCGAGTATCTTCGGGATGACTTCGCAAAGCCACGAGTTTCGTGTTCTCGAGAACTACTAGATTCTTCGAGAATGCGACGAGAAAAACCAAGAGAGAAGTCGGAAGACTAACCACAAAAGGATGGTCGGCTGGTGCTCCTTCTTGAGGCTGGTTGGCGCACGGCAAGAAGGGGAGAAGAGAAGGAGAGAAAGAGAGGGAGAGAGCCTATGCCTTCGTCTCTACGATTATCACCCAAGCCTTGTCTTGGGTCCTTTATATAGTGGCCTCTCAACCATCAAGCCTCTCAAATATGGAATAACTTATTCCATCATGCCAAATTTGATTTTATATCATGGTTAAAATCATATTTTAATTCATGATAAAAAATCAATCAAGTCTCTTCTCTCCTATGGAATAAATTTCCTTATCGTGGTAAATCAATCCATGATTGATTTTATAAAATAAACCAAATCATGGTTCATTTTAATTTCCTTGAAAAACAAACCAAACCTTGGTTTATTATATAAAAATTTATATCATCCATAATTTTATAAAACAAACCACACTTGGTTTATTTTATAAATTGAACCAAAAACTTGGTTCTCTCCCTTTGTTGTGGCCGGCCAAGCAAAGAGAATGGAGGCCCTCTTTGGCCGGCTCATCCAAGCCAAGCCCCAATGAATTAAACTTATTTAATTCATCTATTAAGTCTTCAAAAGACTTTAGCCATTTTACGCTTCCGATGCGTCTCTGAAAAATTCAGATTCGACTTATCGTTTGGCTCAACCAAACTTAATCTCTCTTGATTGGAAAATCCAATTTTCAACTCGTTTTAAATCCCTCGGATTACTCGTAGTGTGTGTGACTAAATAGGCTTTCGATTTATGTTGGTCGTCTATAATTAATCAATTAATTATAGAACGATCATGAGTGGTACCTAGTAATACATCATGATCCCCAATTAATCGAAAGATCAACGGTTGACCTCAGAAACAATTCTGAAACCCTTCAGCAGTTATAATGAATCGTGTCCCATTCCCTTCACCATCTTATACCCACTTGGTTCGGGACATGGTATATGTGTGTCAGTCCCCACTAGGCTGATTACGTCACACCTAGCCCAAGTAACGTTTTCTCGTCCTACGGATTCTAATTATTCTCATGTATTTAAGAGATTCATACTCTGAATATGTCATGCTCTGGCCAGAGGCTTCGAGTAACAATCCGACGATAGGCCTCGAGCATACATCTCCTCGCAAGGAGTGGTGAATCATTTGTAGGTTGTTCAAACATCTTCAGGCACTTCGGCTTATACCCAATCATCCTGGGTCCACACCTCCTTGGAGACGCTTGCTTAAGATGTCAAAGTATAAGTCTCCATGACCAAGATGACTTGAACACCGCAAGTCAAAGGAGCATCGCACTTAAGCTGCAGTAAGAACTTCACTAACATATCTATATGTAGACTACCATATAAAGTTTACAGTCAGTCACTCCAATGAACTAGTTCTCTTAACTAGCATTCATGTTTATCTCCGGACATCTCAATGTCACCCACCAGTGAGAATCAGCTAATTAGAGAATAACTCATGCTAGTCTCAACAGAATTGATAGTGTCCGTATTTATCAATTCATCGACTAGGAACAATTTCAATACTTCACAATTGCACATGTAGAGATAATCACTAGTTGTGAATTCATCACAAATTCTCTTATGCTGTGAATTGTATTGCGGACATTCAGTAAATGAGTTTAAGATCTCAATTAAATACACAAACATGTATACTCAAATAGTGAATATTCATTTATTAAAATAAATGATTACAATCATAAGGTGATTGCCTTAGGACACTTCTCTTATATCATTAACACCAACTTCCCTGATCGGTCACCAGACCGATCCAGGCAAGGTCAAATCCATTCTAAGTCACGAGAACAAGCCTCCAGCCCTTCTCTAACTCGTGCTCAGTCCCCCGGACCAAGACTCCGTGCCCAGTTTCACTCACTGGAACTTCAACCTAGCTTCCCAAGCTAGGACCTGGCTTCACTCATCAGGATTTCATCACCTAGCCCTCTAAGCTAAGACTTTTCACCCAACCTTCCAAGTTAGGACTTTTCACCTAGCCCTCCAAGCTACGACTGTTCACCCAACCCTCCAAGTTAAGACTTTTCACCTAACCCTCCAAGTTGGGACTTTTCACGTAACCCTCCAAGTTGGGACTTTTCACCTAGCCCTCCAAGTTAAGACTTTTCACCTAGCCCTCCAAGCTAGGACTTTTCACCCAACCCTCCAAGTTAGGACTTTTCACCTAGCCTCCAAGCTAGGACTTTTCACCTAGCCCTCCAAGCTAGGACTTTTCACCCAACCCTCCAAGTTAGGACTTTTCACCTAGCCCTCCAAGCTAGAACTTTTCACCTAGCCCTCCAAGTTAGGACTTTTCACCTAACCCTCCAAGTTACCTAACCCTCCAAGTTGGGACTTTTCACCTAACCCTCCAAGTTAAGACTTTTCACCTAGCCCTCCAAGCTAGGACTTTTCACCCAACCCTCCAAGTTAGGACTTTTCACCTAGCTCTCCAAGCTAGGACTTTTCACTTAGCCCTCCAAGCTAGGATTTTTCACCTAACCCTCCAAGTTAGGACTTTTCACACCTAGCTCTCCAGGCTAGGATTTTTCCACACCTAACCCTCCAGGTTAGGACTTTTCCCATGCCAGCGTGCGATCTCCCGATCCACCTGGACTTAATCCGAATTCAACCAGACTTAAATCAAAACTTAAATCGGTGTCAACACCAAAACAACAATCAGGGTTAGACTCCATCAACATGGATGACGAAGATGAGACCACCTTCTCCTTCTTCTTTTCTTTCTTCTTCTTTGCCTTATCCCCTGCCACAAGAGCAATACCCTTCTCCTTGGGGCCTTTGTTAGCGATCTCGTGTAATTCTATTTCACAAAAGAAGTCATCTAACTTAACAATAAACAAGTTCTTGGATACCTTATAGGCATCCACCATGGATGACCACAAGGCATTCCTAGGAAACGATTTAAGTACATACCTTACAAGGTCGCGATTCTCGACCTTCTCATCGATGGAATGCGGTCCATTGAGAATCTCCTTGAATCTTCCATGGAGTTCACTTACCGTTTCACTTTCCTTCATGGAGAGATTTTGGAGTTTGTTGAGGAAGATGTCCCTCTTTGCTATTCATGAATCACGGGTGTCTTCATGAAGCTCAATGAGTTTGTTCCATAGGTCCTTGGCACTAGTGAAAGGACCTACTTTGATCAACTGCTCCTTGGTCATCCCACACTGCAGGGTGACCACAGTCTTTGCATCAGCTTCTCCCTTCCTTGTTTGCTCGGCTGACCATCTTGATGAGTCAAGCTCTTTGCCCTCAGCATCTTTTGGAGGGGTGAATCCCTCCTTCACAGAGAACCACATACCAATATATGTCTTCAGGTAGTATTCCATCCTTGACCTCCAGTATTGGAAGTTAGCTCCATCGAAGAAAGGGGGTCTATTGGTGTTGAAACCTTCTCTCAAGGCCATCCTTGTATGCTCTTCAGGTGTTAGACCGTTGGAAAGAGCCCTAGGCTCTGATACCACTTGTTGGACCTTGGATGGCTAGAGAGGGGGGTGTGAATAGCCAGACACTATAAAAACTTGGCTCTTTTTCTTTCTGCGATTAGGTTAGCAGCGAAAGCAAAAACAACACAGAAAGAAATACAAAGAGAAATATAGAAACTGACTAAACACAAACCAGACACTAACTCAGAGATGTACAAGGTTCAGGGATAACTTGCCCCTACTCCTTGGTGTGCCCGTGAGGTGGGCGATCCCTTGATCGTCGATAGATCAAGCCCTGGAAATCCGGATAACACGGTCTCCTTCTCGGTGGAGAAACCTCTCCACAGATAGTCTCAGAATAATATCAAACAAAGCACAGAGACAATGAGAAGGCTTACAGAGCGCGAGCACAGAAAACGCGAAGGAGAACGTTTACAGAGCACAACTCACAACACAGCACAACCGCAGCAAGAGCCTTCACTCAGCTCTTCCTTCTCGTGGTGTCTGCTTGCTGATCGTCTCGCAAAGTTCTCAAAGGTTCAAAGTTTCAAAGTTACTGTCTTCTTCGCTAGCCATCTCTTAAACCTCTGCTCATCACCAGGTCATCTCCAGGCGCATCTGCAACCAGTTCATCACTAGGCGCGTCTGCAACCAGCTCCGTCATCACTGACCCACTGACCTCTACTGGGCTCAGTCCACTGAAACCTCTTCAGCCGAGCCTCGGGTCAGTCGCCAGCTCCCGCCAGACAGTCGCCAGCCCGCGACAGAAGCCGTTGAATCCTGCGAACGGAAAACAGACAAACCTGATCGAAGCGAAAGTCGTCAATTGGCCCTCCTTCTTGGTTTGTGTCATCCCTGTATCACCTGCACACTCATCAGAAGATTAGCACAGCAAATCAAATTGTATCAGCAGGTATCAGAAAGAAATCAGAGTGAAATCAGAAGTGATCAGTATGTCTGACAATGATTCAAATTAAAGTTATCAAACACTGATCGATCACCCTGACCGATTAGTTACCCTTCGGACCGATCAGACTCACCTCTGATCGATCCAGTAAGGATCTGATCGATCTCACTGACCGATCAAAGACCAGGGATCAGTCACCAGACCGATCCTCAAACTGAGACCCTTCTGTGTGAATTCAGATGATTTCCAGCAAGGCACTGATCGGTCAAAGAGACCGATCAGTGATGGGCCTGATCGATCCGGTGAACCTCTGATCGGTCTGCCTGACCGATCAGAGACTAGGGATCGGTCACCAGACCGATCCCTCCTTAGCCCACTAGGATCCAGGCCAAGGTGCCCTGATCGGTCACCAGACCGATCAGGGGCGCTGTTGATCGGTCCAGCTGACCGATCAGCTTGTGGCTGGACCGATCAGGACCCATCATGATAGGTCCAGGCCTGACTGATCGGTCCAGCTGACCGATCAGGGTCTTTCTGATCAGCTTCTGTTCGCATTCTGATCGGTCACCAGACCGTTCAGTCACTCCACAGAAGGTTTCTGATCTGTTTTTGATCGTTCACCAGGTCGATCAGACGCCCTGGATCGGTCACCAGACCGATTCACAACCATAGGAGTTAGTGCCAACTCCCTGATCGGAGTCCAGACCGATCCACAACCGTAGGAGTTAGTGTCAACTCCCTGATCGGACCACAGACCGATCCAGCTCCGACCATTTCGACCCTAAGTTTAGAGAACAGGCTCCCTTGCCTTCTCTGACTCATTCTAGTCCCGGAGAAAGAGCTCACGTGCCCCCTCCAACCAGTACACTCAATGCTCAGTCCCACAGACCAAGACTTCGTACCCAGTTTCACTCACCGGGACTTTGTTCAACCTAGCTTCCCTCGCTAGGACTTGACTTCACTCACCAGGGTTTCCTTCACCTAGCTTCACTCGCTAGGACCCGGTTTCACTCACCGGGGTTTCCGTCCCCCGGCTTCACTCACCGGGACCCGGCTTCACTCACCGGGGTTTCCGTCCCCTGGCTTCACTCACCGGGACCCGGCTTCACTCACCAGGGTTTCGATCACCTAACTTCACTCACTAGGATTTGCTTCACCCGGCTTCACTCACCGGAACTCGTGCCCAGTCCCCGACCAGGACTTAAGCCGAACTTATCTTACTCACCTAAACTTAAATCGGTGTCAACACCAAAACAAACAATCAGGTTAGACTGCATCAATTATATTGAGTTTTGAGAAATCCAAATATCCTAAGTCTATCACTGGATTTTGGTGAAAACTCACTAATAGACCTAAAAAACTCTTATTACAATATAATTTATAATTATTAGAAGTTTAAATACCAAAAATATCATCTCCTAGCTCAACTCTAACTATTGATATTGGGTTTTGAGAAATCCAAATATCCTAGGTCCATCAGTGAGTTTTGGTGAAAATCCACTGATTGACCTAAAAAACTCCTATTGCTACATAATTTATAATTATTAGAAGTTTGCAACATAAATGATTACCCTATAAATAATTAATTTAATAAATCATGATTAAATATTATAAAAAATATTTTTAAAATGAAATTTTTTTTGAATGCACGCAGGGCCTGAAGTCATGACTTCAGACCCTGCGTTTGAATATGAAATTTCGTGTTTTGATAGGTTTTTTATATATTAATATATTTATTAAATATTATTTAATATATTAATTTATATTAATCAAATATAAAAATCATCTTTTATATTTATCGAAGAGATATTTTTTTAATTGAAATATTTTTTTTAGCTTACGTTTTTCTTTCTTTAACTGAAATAAAATAATATATTATTTTAAAATAAAAAATTTGAAAAAAAATAAGTTCAAATGTTTCGAGATTCGTTACTGAGAAAGAGAAAGATAATACTTGACGGGAGGGATATTGAGGAAGTTTATTAAAATGGATATATCCTTCGATAAAAATGAAATCCTAATACGTATTTTGTTAAATATTAATTTTCTTATGCGTCCTTTGATAAAAAAAAATTATTTTCCATGCGATGAGGAGAAGGTATATTAATCCCTCAGTGTTCGAAGTAATGATGATGTTATAAGTCATGTTATAAGTCACATGCGCTTCTAGGTGGAGCATTTAACTAAAACGGTATACTTGATTAAAAAAAATAAAAAATTGGTTAAAAATTAAATTTCTTTAACTGTTTATTTTATTGGACAGTATTAAATAATCAAAATCGGTCAAAATTTTATTTGTATAATATTTAAACAATTATTGAAGATCTCTAAACTAAATTATATCCTTTCATATTTATTTTCCTATTAAATTATATCATCTCCTATTATTTTCATATTAAATTTTATCATTTTCTATTTATTTTCATATTAAATTAATTTTTTTAATTTATAGAAATTCATTATAATTTTTTTATAATTTTTAAATAATTATCAAAAATATCTAAATTAAATTAGATCCTTTCCTATTTATTCTCATATTAAATTATATTGTTTTTATTTATTTTTATATTAAATTAATTTTTTATTTATAAAAATTTAATCCGTCTGATCAGAATCTTGCGAGCCAGATTTATCCTATTTTGTTTGTTTTCCCACCTCGCGGAAACATGGCTCCATCGTCTCTGTATCCCGATCCAACGGACACAACCAACTCTGATTCCCGTCACTGCTCCATTTAGTTTCGTTTCGCGAGTGGCTCTGTTTACTGCTGCGTAAACTGACCGCGAGTGAACTCACTCCCGACACCCTTCCGCTTCGGCTATAAGTAGCTTCCTCACGCCCCCACGGACTGGATCAGCTGGTTAAGACACTCGCACTTGAAATGGAGGGTGTGGATTCGAGGGTCGACAGTATGAACGAGGGGTGAAACTTCGGCTGCTGTTTAAAAAAAAAATCCCTCGCGCCTGGGTGTCTTGGCCTGCCCAGCATTCACCGTGATTTACCCCTCTGGACACTTGTGGGGCAGAGACCAGGGGACCGTTGGGTTGGCGGTTCCAACCTTTTGAAATGAAATATAAGTAGCTTCCTCACGCCCCCACGGGCTGGATCAGCTGGTTAAGACACTCGCACTTGAAATGGAGGGCATGGGTTCGAGTGTCGACAATATGAATGAGGGGTGAAACCTCAGCTGCTATTTAAAAAAAAATCCTTCACGCCTGGGTGTCTTGGCCTGCCCAGCATTCACCGTGATTTACCCCCTCTGGACACTTGTGCGGCAGAGACCAGGGGGCCGCTGGGTTGGCGGTTCCAACCTTTTTGAAATATAAGTAGCTTCCTCATGCCCACACGGATTAGCTCGGTTGGTAAGACGTCTGATTATTTGTATCGAAGGTCTCAGGTTCGAGAGTTGTCAGTCGTACACAGAATAAAAAAATTGATCTGCTGGCTTAAATCCTCTCAGCCCTAGGCGTCTTATCCCACCAGTAAAAATCGTGATTTACTCCTTTTGAACACTTGTGGGACCGGGACCAGGGGGCCGCTAACTCCTTTTGAACACTTGTGGGACCGGGACCAGGGGGCCGCTAAGGTGATGGTTTCACCTTTTTTTTGCATTGTATAAGTAGCTTCCTCATCCCGGACTAAAAATTAATATTTGGATGTTGTCAACATCAGATCTGGGGATCAAAACCAAATAAAATTATTGTGTCCTCTCTTCATGTTGACTCTGGGACGGATTCTTTTCCTTTGCCAACGTATAAGTAGCTTTCTCGCTGAACTCTCGTGCCGCCGTTCTCAAATGCTCCGTCGATCGTCTCCGTCCTCTTCTCTCTACGTTTGGAAAGAGATCGGAAAAGGTATGAAACCCTAATTTTTTTCGTTCTTTCAAGGGTTTAGATTTGCCATTTGATTGATCGGTGGTTGATTCTTGTTCGATAATGCAGCTGGCGATCGAGGATCGAGGTGGTGGTTTACGGCCCTGTTTCTTTGAATCTCAATCTCGCCATGGCGGAGCCTTCCTGTCGTTTTGTGGCGGGGCTTCGTGGTCTTGTTGTCGATCTCAATCTGCCCCCGGTGGAGCCTTCCAATCGTCGGTTCGTGATGGGCTACGCGCTCTTGCCCAAGAAACAGAAGAGCTTCATCAGGCCCTCTCTCGTGAGCACCGCTCGCGACCGCGGCGTAGATCTGGTCCCCATTGACCCCTTGCGGCCCCTCGTCGAGCAGGGCCCCTTCGACTGCGTGATCCACAAGCTCCACGGCAACAAATGGAAGTTCCAGCTCGCAGATTTCGCCGCCAAGAATCCCGGTGTCGCCTTCGTCAACCAACCCTTCGCCATCGAGCGCCTTCACAACCGCATCACCATGCTGCAATTCGTCTCCGAGCTCAATGTCCCTCATGGAACAGAGAATCAAGTGGTTGTCTATGACCTAAAATCTTTCTCCTTCTCTCGGATAACCCACCTCCGGTTCCCCCTCATCGCCAAGCCCCTGGTCTCCGACGGCAGCCCTGAGTCTCACAGGATGACCCTTCTCTCCAGATGGGTTCCCCTCACGGTCGAACCTCCAGTCGTGCTGCAGGAGTTCGCCAATCACGACGGGATCATCTTCAAGGTCTACGTGGCAGGAAATCACGTGCAATGCGTGCAAAGGACGTCCCTTCCGGACGTACCACCTGGACTGCAGCATCCCCTCGGCTCTGTCACTTTCTCTCGTCTATCCAACACACCCTTTTACGGTCATCTAGAAGCGACAGAGCTGCCTCCATCGAACTTTCTTGAGAAGATAGCAATGGGCTTGCGGCAGGCTACAGGATTGCGCCTCTTCAACTTCGACATGCTTAGGTGTCACGCCCCGAGACCCCAGGATCCGCTGGTCCAATAGAAAATCGGACAGCACCTCCCCTGTCCGGCGGACAACTTACACATACATACAACAACATAGATCACAACCACGCAGTTTAAATGAGCCTCAGGCCTCAAATCTAGACAGAAAATAAAATAAAGCCAAATAAAACATACCTGACTGCGGACCAGTCCGACTTACGACGAAACAAAATGAAACAAGACATCCATGGCATACAAAAGTACAACTCTACTGTCATGTGAACAAACCCGACAAAACACGAATACAACAGCGGAAACGAAAAGATAAAATGAACAGAAAAAGGGTACTAACTGGTACCCCATCAAAATACCAAAACAAACCCCCGAGAATCGTCTCGAAGAAATACGCGAACTGGGACAGGCTGCCGGGCGCTCCAGACAATCATCCTGAATAAAAACAGGGAGCTAACGGGGTGAGTAACAATACTCAGCGAATATCTCATCAGATATACAAGATAGTCTAAGCTAGCAATAGAGTAACAGGAAATCGAAATAACACAGGTACATGTAGTGGTAAACATAACTGGAATAGGAATAGAAATACCATACCAATCTAGCTGAGTCGTCGAAACTGACATAAGGGTCTCCTGTATGTACATGTCAATCATATGCAGCATCCAAGTATAACAAACACGGGCAAGTGCAAAAGATGCGTATGCACATGGTGCAATGACATGGTCACCTCTGTCGCCGGTCAGACATCGTCACCTATGTACGGGAGGAAGCTGAGCGGAGGCCACCCTCCGGCGTAGAGTTGTGACTGCCGTCCGTACTCTGACGTCGCTACTCCTGAGCAACCGAATAGGCGGTATGCTGTCGGCGTAACACCCCTACTCCATGACCTATCCTGGCGATATCGCTAATAGCCCCAGGCTGAAACCTATCCTGGCGATATCTCTATCAGCCCCAGGCCATCACCTATCCTAGCTATAGCACTATCAGCCCCAGGCCATCGCTGGAGGATATCACTATCTGAGTGTTAACGCCTGCCCCATGTATATAAATGGGGGAGAGACCTATCTCTCTCAACTCCTGGTATATGGGCTACTCAAGGAGGGACCTCTGCCTGCTACCACGTTCCGATTCACTAACCCATGAGTGCATGAGCGGAGCAGCACAGAGCACACTACTCATACCCCGTCAACCACTAACCCATGAGTGGTCGTATGGATAGGTCAGTATGACTGTCGACCTGACTCACCCATAAGGGGTCACTGATCGACAGTGATGCACAGTGCACGATGATGCATGACTCTGGTCAAACAGCATCCACTATCTAATCCACCTATATCAACATGATATGCAAGGATCATAAGTAATGCACCATAGCCTAGATCCTAATGGTGTAGGTATCACATGCTAGGTATATCCTAAACAGTATCAGCAAAGGTAGAGCAGGTATATAAGGCAATACATTACTCTACCTCTAACATAGCATATCAAGTATATCAGCTATGACAAATCTAAAAGATAAGTCAGAGATACCCGCCTCGATACAAAGAAGTCTGTGCGACGAGAACTCCCCGTCCAAAAATATTATCTCCGCAGTAAGATCGCGAAATCAGTCAATGTCCTGCATCAACAATATAATATTAGCTATGTACATAAAGTAACTAGCTAATCAAAATCCCTAAGTAGTTTTAGGATTAACCCACTACCGAAGTCATTTAATTAATTCCAATTAAATGACTAATCTCATTTATTGCGTCTAAGTGGATTTAGGTTGTGCCTAAGCCCAACCTAAAATCCAGATCAAGTTTCCCTTAGCCCCTCACGCCCATCTGAGATCAAACACCAACTTATACATGCTACAAGAAACCACAACAACACAACCCAGAACCAAACCCTAGCCAAGAAATCTGATCTAACCACTCCAAGCAAACTGATATCCAACAGAAGCAACAGATATTGCGCAACCCATAGGAATCCAAGTCCAAGCTCGAAGTAGAACAACACTGATCAATCCTACAGCCCACCAATACAATAGAAGCACACAGCATGAACTCCTTAAATCAATTCCAATAGCAGGAATCACCACTCAAGGAATAAACCATTCTACTGATCCTTTTGAACAGAATAGAAAAGACAACAAACGCAATACTCCAAAACTCAAGATCAGTAACCCAAATGCGATTCCAAACTATAATCCAAAATCCAAGCACAACAAATCATCCCAAGATCAAAACATGGATCCAAAACTCACGATAGGTAAAGAAAACCCAATCCATCAGAGGACTTAGCCAGATTTAGGGAAACTAATGGAATCGCTGAACCGAATTCGATAACTATCCAATACTAAAACAATTCATCCTAATCACAAGATCAGAGTAAGAATGGCACAAACCAGAACAAGCATACCAACTCCAATTCATACGGAGATCAAGAACAGTAAGGGAGAATCGGAAATCAGAAACATCAGCAGAAGTGGAAAACCCAATCCAAAATAGAGTTTACCTCAGATGTCACCCTCGCCTCCTCTGATCAGATGGCTCGAGAAGAGAACTCACCCAATTCGCCGTGCCCTAGATCCCAAGAGAACGACTCGCCGTGCCCTAGATCCTAGAAAACACCTCAAAACCTCACAAATTTGCGATCTACCGGAAGAAAACAAGGATAGAACTCAAAGATTGGAACTAGGGTTAAAATTCCACAACCTACCTTCCCGTATCCTCGGCGATGACGTGCTCGGAAGCAAACGCTTCGCTCGTCCAAGGTCTCCCCACCGGCGATGGAACACAGCGTGGAGGAAGGGAGAAGAGGCTGCGGCTTCTCCCGTGTCCTGATCACGCAACGAGAGCAGATCGCCTTCGCCCGACAGAGGAGGACGAGAAGAAGAAAACCGAGAGGCGAGCCCTATTCGCGTGGAAGAGAAAATCGCCCGTGGTCGCGTGGGTTTGGTGGTTGCGAGGAGAAGAAGAAAAGAGAAGAGGAAGAAGTGGAGCGTCGGGTTCGGCTGTGCGCTAGGGCAAAAGACGAGATGCTTCGATACATCAATATAAACGGCATTTTGCAATCAAGCCCCTTATTTCATTTTTTTTTCAACCCTTAACTTATTCCTTTTTACCTTTTAGCCCTCTGAATTTTCATATTTTAACATTAGGGATGCCAATGCCCGCAACCACTACTTCATCATCGACATCAATTACTTCCCCGGCTACTTCAAGTTGCCTGGTTATGAAGAATTTGTGACCAACTTCTTCTGGGACATGGTTCATCAGAAAGGGGAATCTGCTGCTGCCAGGTCTTCTTTCTCCACCACGGACTGATGGGGATCCATGGCGGTTTGTTTCTCCAATTTTCTTGTAAATTCTAATAACGTTCTTGGTTTCAGAATGTACATTCTTTCTTTCTTTTAGCAAATTCTTCGTTTCAGATTGTTTGACTTGAATTTTTCTGTCGTTTATTCTTATGCTCGCCAATTAAAAAATTAAGAAAATAAATGCCCAATGATACGTTAATCAGAAACATTTATGCAACTGCAATGCATACTGGTGTACTGCCATCTGGCAGTATATGATCCTGAGGCGAACAGAGCTTCCTCGGACGGCGTGATGTGGGATGCAAGACGGCAGCCGCGGCGACAGCGGGGTGGCGTTGGTAACATTCATAGGGGCGGGGGCTGCCCCCGTTACTCACTTTTAATTATTCATCTATTTTTATTGAATTTCCATTACATATTTATGTTCAAGTTATTTATTAGGGGTGGTTCAAAAAAGAGGAAACAAGAACATTCATAGGGATGAAAGAATTTGATTTGTGGACCACGAGAAAATTCGTTATTGTAATTTTCTCGTTAACCACAATAATAAAATTTTTTCCATCTAATTTTCCGAGATTTTCCACAGATCATTATAAATGTTTACGTACAGTTTGTTTTATTTATTCTAACGGTAAAGTTACTTTAAATCCCTAATGGAAAGTCAAACTTTACTTTCACTCCCCACACAAATTTTTGTTTGTTTTTGCTTCCTAATGGAACTGAGTATAAAAGGGTAAAAATTGAATATACATCAGTGAAAACTGAGTATAAAAGAGTGAAACTTGAGTATAAAAGAGTGAAAATTGAGTACAGAGTTATTGATGTGGTGAATGCAAACTGTCATACTCAGTTTTCTAACTTTTATACTCAATTTTCTTCAAATAATACTCACCAAACATCACATCAGGGACTGCATGCAAAGAAATATTTGAGTAGGGATTGCATGTAAAGTTGACTTGGTAAGTGGGGAGTTTAGGAAAATTTACCCTTCTAACGGTAAAGTTGCTTTAAATCCCTAATGGGAAGTCAATGCAAATGTTCATACATATATATTATGTTAACAATGGTATTAGAGCATCTAACTATTGAGATGCATGTCGCTCATGAGGATGTTGATTTTAAAAGAATCACTGGTTTTGTGTTGAATTTTTTTTTTTTTTTGAAATCTTGCAGGATCATTAATCATGACGGTCGCCATCACAAGCGTTGCGTTATGTCGTCTTCACCGGATGCAATCGTGAGTTGCGATTGCCGCCATTGCTGGGAGCAATCGTGATCTGTGACGGTCTTCGAGGATTAAGTACAGCAGTTAATGTTTATGGAGTTTGTCTTCAATATTGGCCGATGGGCGAAAGCTGTGGAACTGCAGATGCTAACGTACGGTAGAGAAAACAAAACGGCGCTGGTGGAAAAGCTGCGTCACGCTGGGTTCTCATCATCGTCAGATTGTTGTTGGTGCGGCTGGCTGGAGAGCGCTAGCGTTTGGCAGCCTCTCCAGTAGCCGTGTTCGTCGCGGTCGAGGCATGCGGCGTGGGTGAGGATGGTGCGGCGAAGTTGGCTGAAAAAAAATGAAACCGAAACTTTAGATTTCGTGGTTAGGCAAAATAAAGGATAAAGCAAAATAATTTTTTTCCCATGTAATTGATTTTAATTACATAGCATAACAGCGTTAAAAAAAAAACTTAGCGTAGTTTTTTTTTAATGAATGATTAACAGCTTCAATTTCATCTACTTGGGCATGTAAATTCTGAATTAAAGTAAGGTGGACCATTAATTAAGTTTGGGCTAGATTTAATTCAATGGGCAGAATTAATTAAATCAGATCAGTCAAGTTCATTTGAATAAGATCAGGTTGGTTCATTTAAATTAGATTCAGATCTAATTTAAATCATTAGTTGGTTTAATCAGATTAAGTTAGTCCAATTAGATCCAATCTAGTTCAAATTATTAATTAGTTTAACTAGACTAATTTAGTGCAAATCACAGCAGTTTGATTCAAATTTAAAGGATTAGAATTAATTAAATGGGCTAAGGTTTAAACAAGAACAATATAGGTAAGACATCTCTGTCCAATTAGATTAGTTCTAACAAGGATAATAGACCAAGCTAAGGATTCAATTTTCTAATCGATCAACCCAATGTGTCACTCGACTGAAACCCCTCAAATAAAGAAAATGTATTTTTCTTATTTACTTGTGTGCTTATTCTATACATATATGTGAATTGAAATAAATCAATTTTGTTATTTGTTTGTAAGTTTTGTACCGATAATATTTTTTTAATTCCAGATGCCAAGAATGATAACTATGCTGACCCATTGAGAGGTGTGACGGAATGAGCTCAGGGAGTAAATTGAGGACATTGAGTATGACCTGAGTCAT
Source organism: Boesenbergia rotunda (assembly GCA_024364735.1). NCBI lineage: Eukaryota > Viridiplantae > Streptophyta > Magnoliopsida > Zingiberales > Zingiberaceae > Boesenbergia > Boesenbergia rotunda. Next base: position 872,421 of record JAGFNQ010002480.1, read on the forward strand.
GGGGTCAGGGATTATATTGGACGACGGTTTGACCAATATTGTTTTAGAAACTCAAAAAGGAAGAGTTTTCTATCCTGGACAATTATAAAATCTGGGCTTTGATTCATTCATTACTAGAGTATCCCAAAATAGAAGCATGTCACTTTTGTCTCAAGGGTGCATCTCCTATTTAGATTTATGCATAAAGCTACTTAATCTTGTAGATCCAGAAGAAGATCCTCAAGAGTTTGAGGTGGATCCAGAAGAGGATCCGAATATGGATCAAATGGAGAATCTTGAAGCTGGTTTAATTACCCCAGATTACTCTAGATGGGTTTAAGATGAAGGATTATGTTTACCACCGCACTAGTGTTTGTCATAGTAAAAGTGGTGTTAGCTTATCTAGTTTATTAAAATCTTGTTGTTGTTATTGTTATTATGTACAAACAGTATTAGCTTGTTTAATTTATGTGAATCATGTAGTTACTATTGTTATGTACAAACAGTGTTATTTTATGAAAAATTACGTTATGTGTTAATAAACTTGGACATGATTAGTACATGTTTAGTTTAATAATTAGTTCATTTCACTTAAATGGTGAGTTCATTTAATGATTAATTCATTTGATGAGATTTGTATAATATAACTAATCAATATTGATTAGATTGAAACACACGAATGATGAGTGGAAACGCAGTTGTTATTTGATTTCGTAAACCAACTCTAATTTACAATGAGTTAATCATTAATTACATATATATTAATTATATTGAATTACTAAATAATGTGTTTATTTATGTTAGATCATGACAACTAAGAACATAATAGCTGAACTCAAAAAGGGAGAGAAATTAAATGGGAAACAACTACAAGATATAACACCTTAAGATACAATATGTTCTTGAGGAATAAGAAGTTCTAGAAGTTGTAAATCAGTTTATGGTAGAACCTACAGATGATTCTATAACACAACATAAACGCGATTTTGATACCTATAAGGCAAGGAAGAAAAAGGACTCCACTACTAAGGGTATATTAATTAGTTCAATTATAGATGACCTAGTATATGAGTATGAGCTACTGCCATTAGCTCATGTCATCTGGGTTGCGTCAGCTGACAATTAAGTTTGGCAGAAATAAGAAATGCTCGAATGTCTCTATGAGCCAACATCTGAGGGAAATGACGAATATAATTCGGGAGCTAAAGACGGCTGGTCATGAGTTGACTGATAAATAATAGGTTTAGGCATTTATCCGTTAACTTCCTGATTCTTGGGAACCGATAAAACAGAATCTTACACATAGTAAAAATATTAAGACTTTCACTGATGTCTCATGTCGTATTGAACTAGAAGAGGAGAATAGAATCTGTAAAGATTTCTGGACAAGCTTTAGTAGCTGATGGTTCTATTTAATTATCTAGATCCAAGAATAAAAAAATGGTTTAAGAAAGAAAAGGGAAATGAAAAAGAAGCTGGTACTGCTGTTGCTGCTGCTGGGCAAGTGTTAGTGATATGAGAGAAGTGTCCTAAGGCAATCGCCTTATGATTATAATCATTTATTTTAATAAATGAATATTCACTATTTGAGTATACATGTTTATGTATTTGATTGAGATCTTAAACTCATTTACTGAATGTCCGCAATACAATTCACAGCATGAGAGAATTTGTGATGAATTCACAACTAGTGATTATCTCTACATGTACAATTGTGAAGTATTGAAATTGTCCCTAGTCGATGAATTGATAAATATGGACACTATCAATTCTGTTAAGACTAGCATGGGTTATTCTCTAATCAGCTGATTCTCACTAGCTGGTGACATTGAGATGTCCGGAGATAAACATGAATGCTAGTTAAGGGAACTAGTTCATTGGAGTGACTGGCTGTAAAACTTCATATGGTAGTCTACATATAGATATGTCAGTGAAGTTCTTACTATAGCTTAAGTGCGATGTTCCTTTGACTTAAGGTGTTCAAGTCATCTTGGTCATGGAGACTTATACTTTGACATCTTAAGCAAGCATCTCCAAGGAGGTGTGGACCCAGGATGATTGGGTATAAGCCGAAGTGCCCGAAGATGTTTGAACAGCCTACAAAGGATTCACCACTTCTTGCGAGGAGATGTATACCCGAGGTCTATCATCGGATTGTTACTCGAAGCCTCTGACCAGAGCATGACATATTCAGAGTATGAATCTCTTAAATACATGAGAGTAATTAGAATCTTTAGGACGAGAAAACGTTACTTGGGCTAGGTGTGACGTAGTCAGCCTAGTGGGGACTGACACACATAGACCATGTCCTGAACCAAGTGGGTATAAGATGGTGAAGAGAATGGGGCACGATTCATTATAGCTGTTGAAGGGTTTCAGAATTGTTTCTGAGGTCAACCGTTGATCTTTCGATTAATTGGGGATCATGATGTACTACTAGGTGTCACTCATGATCGTTCTATAATTGATTAATTATAGACGACCAACATAAATCGAAAGCCTATTTAGTCACACGCACTATGAGTAATCCGAGGGATTTAAAACGAGTTGAAAATTGGATTTTCCAATCAAGAGAGATTAAGTTTGGTTGAGCCAAACGATAAGTCGAATCTGAATTTTGCAGAGACGCATCGGAAGCGTAAAATGGCTAAGTCTTTTGAAGACTTAATAGATTAATTAAATAAGTTTAATTCATTGGGGCGTGGCTTGGATGGGCCGGCCAAAGAGGGCCTCCATCCTCATTGCTTGGCCGACCACAACAAAGGGAGAGAACCAAGTTTTTGGTTCAATTTATAAAATAAACCAAGTGTGGTTTGTTTTATAAAATTATGGATGATATAAATTTTTTATATAATAAACCAAGGTTTGCTTTATTTTTTATGGAAATTAAAATGAACCATGGATTGGTTTATTTTATAAAATCAATCATGGATTGATTTACCATGATAAGGAAATTTATTCCATAAGAGAAAAGAGACTTGATTGATTTTTATCATGAATTAAAATATGATTTTAACCATGATATAAAATCAAACTTGGCATGATGGAATAAGTTATTCCATATTTGAGAGGCTTGATGGTTGAGAGGCCACTATATAAAGGACCCAAGGCAAGGCTTGGAAAATAATCGAAGTAATTAAGGCATAGGCTCTCTCCCTCTCTTTCTCTCCTTCTCTTCTCCCCTTCTTGCCGTGCGCCAACTAGCCCCAAGAAGGATCTTTTGCCGCAAGCTTCTTCTTTTGCTTCGCCGAAATTTTGATTCCGACCATCCTTTTGTGGTTAGTCTTCCAACTTCTCTCTTGGTTTTTCTCGTCGCGTTCTCAGAAAATCCAGTAGTTCTCGAGAACACGAAACTCGTGGCTTTGCGAAGTCATCCCGAAGATACTCGGCGTGGACGCGAATAGAGGCGGAGCTTCTAAGGGACGCTTACGGTTGGATCTCGTCCCTTCCTTCGAGTTACGCGAGGTAATACATAAATTAGTTTACGTTTCTGTAAAATTTTAAATATATGATCATGTCTACACAAGATAAAATTGCATGCTTAGATGTGTGGTTAAATAATTTGAGAAATTATTAATGCTAAACCTTCCGCTGCACGTAATTAATTTTTAAAATTACGAGCCTGCATCCATGTCAACATGCACCCGGTCCCAACCGTGGTATCAGAGTCAGGTTTGTGTTCGACATAATCATATAATTGTTTTTGTGGAAAGCTTTGTCATGATCTCAATTTTGGAAATTTTTTCAATTATGGAAACTTTCCAATTATGGTAAATTTTCGATTTAGGAATTTCAAAGTTTGGAAATCCTCATGAAATTTCGTAAACTTTTGAAATATTTCTGTTTCTGAAATTTTATGATAATTGTGAAAACTTTTCATTTTTGGAAACTTTTCAATTTTGGAAATTTTCCAATTTTGGAAAAACGTAAGTTTTCTTTGTACCAGAAATTTACAATTATTCTGAAAACCTTTTATTTTTGAAAACTTTCCATTTATGGAAAGCTCGCAATTTTGGGCACTTTCTTTCAAGAAAGTCTAGACAAATTATGGAAATATTAATTAGCATTTAAATTCATAATTAGAAATTAAATTATTTACAAAATTCTTTATTTTGGATTGAGCCTCGGGGAGCCGTCCAATTTAAAGTTAGTTGTTATAATTAAATTTCCTAAATTAAATTTAAACTGTCAAATTCTTAATTTGGATTGAGCCTCGGGGAGCCGTCCAAATTAAGTTATTGATATTAATTTTTCACAAATAAAATATGTGATCAAATCTTGAAAATTTTTGAGGTGATTCTCAAACGATAATTTCCTTATTTGATTTATGAGGTGATGCTCTTACATATTATTGTCTTCAAAATTAATTAGGAAAATTGTTTCCTATAGAGTATATTTCCTTAAATAAGATTCATGAAAATAATATGTGGTTGAATTAAGGGAATCCGTCTCTTAATTTAATAAGATTTGATTTAGAGAAATCAAAGTGTTAAACATATTATTTCCGAAATTGATTATGATAATTCAAGAAATTGTTTCCCAAAATAATTTCTTGAATAAAGTATGAAATTAGAATTAGGAAATCCGGTTCCTAATTCAATTAATGAGACTTGATAAATTAATCAAATACATACTTTATTAACGAAATCGTTAGAACATGACATAATTATATGTCATGAATGTGCATAAAAGAAAAGGATGAGACCCAAAACCCCTTACAAAATATTAAGGCCAACACCTTCCATTAATATGGTTAGAACTGAAGTTTTGTTTCTCGTTTGGGTTGATGGACACATCCATACCCGGCTTGAACCTCAACATGTTCAAACCATGGAATTAGTTTATGATTAATATAGTTGGAGTCAGAGGTCAATCCTTAGTTTTGGTTGTTGGACACATCCAAGCCTGACTAAACGGTTGAATGAGCTCCAACCATATTAAAACTATTTCTTGATTAAAGGGTCAGCCTTAAGCTTGGAGCATCGATTTGTTGTGCCACAGCCAAGGTCGATGTAAAGAGAGGTGCAGTTGGGTGCTATGTATATTGTTACATACTTGTTAATGAGTTAACAACCCAATGATTTATGCAAACATTCAATTAGTTGATAGCATAATGTGATAGTTACATATGTATATTATGTAATCGATATAATTACCTACCTTCATAGCTAAGAATAACTTGATGGACTCTAGCCATGGTTGTTCTTATCTATGGTTGGATATCAACCTATTTGGAGATGTTCCTACGATCTCCCGAATTGATAAAAAAAGGGTTATTCAATTTGAAAAATAAATAGGATTTAATTAATGTATATTGATGCATTCTTTATCATTCTCATCACATAACCTCAATTTGTATTTCTAGGATAATCACCTGATCATGTCTTCTCTGAATTTGCGTTCCATTTTGGGCACCAATAAGCTGACTGGGCCAAACTTCATGGACTGGCTTCGAAACCTGAGGATAGTCCTCAAGGCAGAAAAGCTTGCTTATGTCCTTGAAGAACAACTTCCCAACCATCCTCCTGAAGATGCAACTCCAGATCAGTTAGTAGCCTATCAGAAACATGTGGCCGATTCTGAACTTGCGAGTTGCATCATGCTGGCCGCTATGGTACCTGAGCTACAAAAGCAGCATGAGCATATGGATGCTCATACCATCGTCTTCCATCTTCATGAGCTGTTTGACGAGCAGGCGAGATCCGAAAGGTTTGAGGTCTCCAGACTCCTCTTCACCTCTAAGATGCAGGAAGGCACTTCTGTTTCACAGTTTGTGTTGAAGATGTTAGGGTACATTAAGTGACTAGGCACACTCGGATTTGCAATGGATCATGAACTAAGTATTGAGTTAATTCTGCATTGTTTGCCCAAGAGTTACTCACAGTTTGTGATGAACTATCGGATGAACAAACTGGAAACTACCATTCCTGAGTTGCTTAACCTGCTGAAGACTATAGAGCCTTCTGTAAAGCAGGATCAGAAGACGGTACTGTTAGTTGGTTCCTCAAAGAAAGACTCTAAGAGGAAGCCCAAAGAACAAAATAAGGGCAGGAAGAAAAGGGCCAAAAAGATTGAAAAGGCACCAAAAGGCACTTGCCATCACTGCGGTAAGGAGGGCCACTAGCGAAGAAACTGCAAGGTTTATCTTGAGTCCTTGAAGAAGAAGGCATCCGATGCCCCATCCTCTTCAGGTATCTTCGTTATTAAATGCCACTCTATTTCGTCGTACACCTGGGTACACCTGGGTATTGAATAGAAGAAGACTCGTCAAGGGAGAAGCGAATTTGCGAGTTGGAAATGGAGCAAAGATTGCTGCTCTTGCCATCGGAACATATTTGCTAAAGCTCCCTACTGGACTTGTCTTAGAATTGGATAATTGTTATTTTGTTCCTTCGTTGATAAAGAACATTGTATCTATTTCATGCTTGAATGAAAAGGGTTATCATTTAACTTTTAGTAACAATTGCTGTTATATAACTTTAAATGGTGTTCTTTATGGGACCAGAACTTTATGCAATGGTATCTACTCGTTAGATTTATCCGGTGACGTTTTCAATATCGAAGTTAGCAACAAACGTGCTCGAATAGATAATCAAATAGACTCTTATACGTGGCATTGTCGTCTTGGCCATGTAAGCAAGAAACGCATGACCAAATTACACCGATATAGAATTCTGGAATCATTTGAACCTGGTTCATTTGATACATGCGAATCATGCTTAAAAGGAAAGATGACCAAATTACCCTTTTTCGAAAAAGGTAAACCAGTGGGAGAATTGCTTGGTCTAATACATATTGATGTATGTGGATCAATGTCAACTCTTCCACAAGGAGGCTATAGCTACTTCATTACCTTTATCGATGATCATTCACGATTCGGGTATGTGTTCTTAATGAAACACAAATCTGAAGCTTTTGAGAAATTCAAAGAGTTCAGAAGTGAAGTAGAGAAACAGCTTGGCAAAAGTATTAAAATACTTCGATCCGATCGGGGTGGTGAATACTTAAGTCAAGAGTTTCAAGATTATCTTAGGGGCAATGAGATATTGTCTCAATGGACTCCGCCATATACACCACAGCATAATGGTGTATCTGAGAGGCATAACCGAACCTTGATGGACATGGTTAGATCTATGATGAATCATGTAACTCTTCCAAAATCCTTTTGGGGCTATGCGCTTAAGATAGCTGTTTACTTACTAAACAGAGTCCCGACCAAGGTAGTCACTACTACTCTATATGAGACGTGGAATAGTAAGAAACCTCATTTATCTCACCTAAAGATATGGGGTTGTCCTGCTTATGTAAAGCGGACTGTATCAGACAAATTGGATGCTAAGTCTGATAAATGTCTATTTATTGGATACCCTAAGGAAACGAAAGGTTACCAATTCTATCATCTCTTGGAACAAAAGGTGTTTGTTTCAAGGCATGATGTATTTCTAGAAAAAGAATTTCTTTTACAAGAAAATAGTGGGAGTAGCATTGAACTTAAAGAAGTTCAAGAAACGCCAATAGACATTACAGAGACACCTAGTCTAGACCCACAACCAATAACTCATAATGATGAGCTATCAGTTGAACCTAAAACAACACCACTTCTTCGTAGGTCTGATAGGACACATAATATTCCAGAGAGATACGGATTTCTCATAAGTGAATCAAACGACGTGTTACTCATTAACGATGACGAACCTATCAGTTATGAAGATGTTCTAAAAAATTCAGAAAGGGATAAATGACTTGAAGTTATGAAGTCGGAAATGGATTCCATGTACAAAAATCAAGTATGGGACTTGTTTAACCCACCTGAAGGGATTAAGCCCATAGGGTGCAAGTGGGTTTTCAAGAAGAAAACCGACATGGAAGGTAATGTTGTTACCTTTAAGGCTAGATTAGTGGCAAAAGGATATCGTCATAAACAAGGAATTGATTATGACGAAACCTATTCGCCAGTAGCTATGCTTAAATCCATTCGGATGCTCCTAGCCATAGCAGCTCATTATGATTATGAGATATGGTAAATGGATGTGAAAACAGCTTTCCTTAATGGAAACCTGCTTGAGGATGTATACATGATACAACCTGAAGGTTTCACATCGGTTAATAAAACCAAAGTATGCAAGCTTCGACAATCCATATATGGACTAAAGCAAGCATCCAGGAGCTGGAACATCCGTTTGATGAGACAATCAAAGAGTTTGATTTCTCACAAAATCCTGACGAACCTTGTGTGTACAAGAAGGTTAGTGGGAGTGCAGTCGTATTCCTAGTGTTATATGTCGATGACATATTACTTATAGGAAACGATATATCAGTCTTACAGTCAGTTAAAATTTAGTTGTCCAAAACTTTCTCCATGAAAGACTTGAGAGAAGCAACCTATATCCTTGGGATTAGAATCTATAGAGATAGATCAAAACGATTGTTTGGTCTTTCGCAGTCTACATATATAGACCGAGTGCTAGAAAGGTTTAGCATGTCAGAATCCAAGAAAGGTTACCTTCCCATCAGGCATGAGATCAACCTTTCGAAGTCTATGTGTCCGCGCACAGAAGACGAGAGGATTTGCATGAATAAGATTCTTTATGCATCCACGATAGGATCTATCATGCATACTATGTTATGTACTAGGCGTGATGTATCGTATGCTCTGAGCGTCACAAGCAGATACCAGTCTGATCCAAGAATGGATCATTGGGCGGCTGTCAAGACAATCCTCAAGTACTTATGAAGAACTAAGGATGTGTTCCTAATATATGGAGAAGGTGATATGGTAATACGTGGGTATACAGATGCCAGTTTCCAGACAGATAAGGATGACTCCAAATCTCAGTCCGGATACGTATTTATTTTTAATGGAGGCGCGATATGTTGGAAGAGTTCCAAGCAAGACACCGCAGCGGATTCTACCACGGAAGCGGAATATATTGTAGCTTCGGAAGCAACAAAGGAAGCAGTCTGATCAAGAAGTTTGTCTCAGAACTTGGTGTGGTTCCAACCATTGATGAAGCAATATCGGTTTACTGCGACAACAATGGAGCTATTGCACAAGCGAAGGAACCAAGGTCTCATCAGTGATCCAAATATGTGTTTCACCGCTATCATCTGATCAGAGAGATTATAAGTAGGAATGATATACAAATTGAGAAATTCCCACTGAAAGGAATTTAGCGGATCCTTTAACTAAGGCCTTGCCTCAAAGCAAGTTTGAGGGTCATGTTAGAGCCTGTGGTATTGGGTACCGTAGCGATTGGCATTAGGCCAAGTGGGAGTTTGTTAGTGATATGAGAGAAGTGTCCTAAGGCAATCGCCTTATGATTGTAATCATTTATTTTAATAAATGAATATTCACTATTTGAGTATACATGTTTGTGTATTTGATTGAGATCTTAAACTCATTTACTGAATGTCCGCAATACAATTCACAGCATGAGAGAATTTGTGATGAATTCACAACTAGTGATTATCTCTACATGTGCAATTGTGAAGTATTGAAATTGTCCCTAGTCGATGAATTGATAAATACGGACACTATCAATTCTGTTGAGACTAGCATGGGTTATTCTCTAATCAGCTGATTCTCACTGGCTGGTGACATTGAGATGTCCGGAGATAAACATGAATGCTAGTTAAGGGAACTAGTTCATTGGAGTGACTGGCTGTAAAACTTCATATGGTAGTCTACATATAGATATGTCAGTGAAGTTCTTACTGCAGCTTAAGTGCGATGTTCCTTTGACTTGCGGTGTTCAAGTCATCTTGGTCATGGAGACTTATACTTTGACATCTTAAGCAAGCATCTCCAAGGAGGTGTGGACCCAGGATGATTGGGTATAAGCCGAAGTGCCCGAAGATGTTTGAACAGCCTACAAAGGATTCACCACTCCTTGCGAGGAGATGTATACCCGAGGCCTATCGTCGGATTGTTACTCGAAGCCTCTGGCCAGAGCATGACATGTTCAGAGTATGAATCTCTTAAATACATGAGAGTAATTAGAATCCGTAGGACGAGAAAACGTTACTTGGGCTAGGTGTGACGTAGTCAGCCTAGTGGGGACTGACACACATAGACCATGTCCTGAACCAAGTGGGTATAAGATGGTGAAGGGAATGGGGCACGATTCATTATAGCTGCTGAAGGGTTTCAGAATTGTTTCTGAGGTCAACCGTTGATCTTTCGATTAATTGGGGATCATGATGTACTACTAGGTGCCACTCATGATCGTTCTATAATTGATTAATTATAGACGGCCAACATAAATCGAAAGCCTATTTAGTCACACGCACTACGAGTAATCCGAGGGATTTAAAACGAGTTGAAAATTGGATTTTCCAATCAAGAGAGATTAAGTTTGGTTGAGCCAAACGATAAGTCGAATCTGAATTTTTCAGAGACGCATCGGAAGCGTAAAATGGCTAAGTCTTTTGAAGACTTAATAGATGAATTAAATAAGTTTAATTCATTGGGGCGTGGCTTGGATGGGCCGGCCAAAGAGGGCCTCCATCCTCTTTTGCTTT
>JAGFNQ010002480.1:884782-950763 GCA_024364735.1 Boesenbergia rotunda
ATAATTTTTATTTAGAAATTTCAAAGTTTGGGAATCCTCATGAAATTTCGTAAACTTTTGAAATATCTCTGTTTCTGAAATTTTATGATAATTGTGAAAACATTTCATTTTTGAAAACATTTCATTTTTGAAAACTTTTCAATTTTGAAAATTTCCTATTTTGGAAATTTTCCAATTTTGGAAAAACGTAAGTTTTCTTTGTACCAAGAGCTTACAATTATTCTGAAAACCTTTTATTTTTGGAAACTTTCCATTTATGGAAAGCTCGCAATTTTGGGCACTTTCTTTCAAGAAAGTCTAGACAAATTATGAGAATATTAATTGGCATTTAAATTCATAATTGAAAATTAAATTATTTACAAAATTCTTTATTTTGGATTGAGCCTCGGGGAGCCGTCCAATTTAAAGTTAGTTGTTATAATTAAATTTCCTAAGTTAAATTTAAACTGTCAAATTCTTAATTTGGATAGAGCCTCGGGGAGCCGTCCAAATTAAGTGATTGATATTAATTTTTCATAAATAAAATATGTGATCATGAATCTTGGAAATTTTTGAAGTGATTCTCAAACGATAATTTCCTTATTTGATTTATGAGGTAATGCTCTTACATATTATTGTCTCCAAAATTAATTAGAAAAATTGTTTCCTATAGAGTATATTTCCTTAAATAAGATTCATGAAAATAATATGTGGTTGAATTAAGGGAATCTGTCTCTTAATTTAATAAGATTTGATTTAGAGAAATCAAAGTCTTAAACATATTATTTCCGAAATTGATTATGATAATTCAAGAAATTGTTTCCCAAAATAATTCCTTCAATAAAGTATGAAATTAGAATTAGGAAATCCGGTTCCTAATTCAATTAATGAGACTTGATAAATTAAGTCACATACATACTTTATTAAGGAAATCGTTAGAACATGACATAATTATATGTCATGAATGTGCATAAAAGAAAAGGATGAGACCCAAAACCCCTTACAAAATATTAAGGTCAACACCTTCCATTAATATGGTTAGAACCGGAGTTTTGTTTCTCGTTTGGGTTGATGGACACATCCATGCCCGACTTGAACCTCAACATGTTCAAACCATGGAATTAGTTTATGATTAATATAGTTGGAGTCAGAGGTCAATCCTTAGTTTTGGTTGTTGGACACATCCAAGCCTGACTAAACGGTTGAATGAGCTCCAACCATATTAAAACTATTTCTTGATTAATGGGTCAGCCTTAAGCTTGGAGCATCGATTTGTTGTGCCACAGCCAAGGTCGATGTAAAGAGAGGTGCAGTTGGGTGCTATGTATATTGTTGCATACTTGTTAATGAATTAACAACCCAATGATTTATGCAAACATTCAATTAGTTGATAGCATAATGTGATAGTTACATATGTATAATATGTAATCGGTATAATTACCTACTTTCATAGCTAAGAATAACTTGATGGACTCTAGCCATGGTTGTTCTTATCTATGGTTGGATATCAACCTATTTGGAGATGTTTCTACGATCTCCCGTATTGATAAAAAAGGGTTATTCAATTTGAAAAATAAATAGGATTTAATTAATGTATATTGATGCATTCTTTATCATTCTCATCACATAACCTCAATTTGTATTTCTAGGATAATCACTTAATCATGTCTTCTCTGAATTTGCGTTCCATTTTGGGCACCAATAAGCTGACTGGGCCAAACTTCATGGACTGGCTTCGAAACCTGAGGATAGTCCTCAAGGCAGAAAAGCTTGCTTATGTCCTTGAAGAACAACTTCCCAACCATCCTCCTGAAGATGCAACTCCAGACCAGTTAGTAGCCTATCAGAAACATGTGGCCGATTCTGAACTTGCGATTTGCATCATGTTGGCCGCTATGGTACCTGAGCTACAAAAGCAGCATGACCATATGGATGCTCATACCATCGCCTTCTATCTTCATGAGCTGTTTGATGAGCAGGCGAGATCCGAAAGGTTTGAAGTCTCCAGACTCCTCTTCACCTCTAAGATGCAGGAAGGCACTTCTGTTTCTCAGTTTGTGTTGAAGATGTTGGGGTACATTGAGCGACTAGGCACACTCGGATTTACAATGGATCATGAACTAAGTATTGAGTTAATTCTGCATTGTTTGCCCAAGTGTTACTCACAGTTTGTGATGAACTATCGGATGAACAAACTGGAAACTACCATTCCTGAGTTGCTTAACCTGCTGAAGACTGTAGAGCCTTCTATAAAGCAGGATCAGAAGACGGTACTGTTAGTTGGTTCCTCAAAGAAAGGCTCTAAGAGGAAGCCCAAAAACAAAATAAGGGAAGGAAGAAAAGGGCCAAAAAGATTGAAAAGACACCAAAAGGCACTTGCCATCACTATGGCAAGGAGGGCCACTAGCGAAAAAACTGCAAGGTTTATCTTGAGTCCTTGAAGAAGAAGGCATCCGATGCACCATCCTCTTCAGGTATCTTCGTTATTGAATGTCATTCTATTTCCTCGTACACCTGGGTACTTGATACTGGGTGTAGCTCACATATATGTAATGACATACAAGGGCTAAGGAATAGAAGAAGACTCGTCAAGGGAGAAGCGAATTTGCGAGTTGGAAATGGAGCAAAGATTGCTGCTCTTGCCATCGGAACATATTTGCTAAAGCTCCCTACTGGACTTGTCTTAGAATTGGATAATTGTTATTTTGTTCCTTCGTTGATAAAGAACATTGTATCTATTTCATGCTTGAATGAAAAGGGTTATCATTTAACTTTTAGTAACAATAGTTGTTACATAACTTTAAATGGTGTTCTTTATGGGACCAGAACTTTATACAATGGTATCTACACGTTAGATTTATCCGGTGACGTTTTCAATATCGAAGTTAGCAACAAATGTGCTCGAATAGATAATCAAATAGACTCTTATACGTGGCATTGTCGTCTTGGCCATGTAAGCAAGAAACACATGACCAAATTACACCGATGTGGAATTCTGGAATCATTTGAACCTGGTTCATTTGATACATGCGAATCATACTTAAAAGGCAAGATGACCAAATTACTCTTTTTCGAAAAAGGTAAACCAGTAGGAGAATTGCTTGGTCTAATACATACTGATGTATGTGGATCAATGTCAACTCTTCCACAAGGAGGCTATAGCTACTTCATTACCTTTATCGATGATCATTCACGATTCGGGTATGTGTTCTTAATGAAACACAAATCTGAAGCTTTTGAGAAATTCAAAGAGTTCAGAAGTGAAGTAGAGAAACAGCTTGGCAAAAGTATTAAAATACTTCGATCCGATCGGGGTGGTGAATACTTAAGTCAAGAGTTTGAAGATTATCTTAGGGACAATGGGATAATGTCTCAATGGACTCCGCCATATACACCACAGCATAATGGTGTATCTGAGAGGCATAACTGAACCTTGATGGTCATAGTTAGATCTATGATGAATCATGCAACTCTTCCAAAATCCTTTTGGGGCTATGCGCTTAAGACAGCTGTTTACTTACTAAACAGAGTCCCGACCAAGGTAGTCTCTACTACTCTATATGAGACGTGGAATAGTAAGAAACCTCATTTATCTCACCTAAAGATATGAGGTTGTCCTGCTTATGTAAAGCGGACTGTATCAGACAAATTGGATGCTAAGTTTGATAAATGTCTATTTATTGGATACCCTAAGGAAACGAAAGGTTACCAATTCTATCATCCCTTGGAACAAAAGGTGTTTGTTTCAAGGCATGCTGTATTTCTAGAAAAAGAATTTCTTTTACAAGAAAACAGTGGGAGTAGCATTGAACTTGAAGAAGTTCAAGAAACTCCAATAGACATTACAGAGACACCTAGTCTAGACCCACAACCAATAACTCATAATGATGAGCTATCAGTTGAACCTAAAACAACACCACTTCTTCGTAGGTCTGATAGGACATGCAATATTCCAGAGAGATACGGATTTCTCATAAGTGAATCGAACGACGTGTTACTCATTAACGATGATGAACCTATCAGTTATGAAGATGCTCTGAAAAATTCAGAAAGGGATAAATGGCTTGAAGCCATGAAGTCGGAAATGGATTCCATGTACAAAAATCAAGTATGGGACTTATTTAACCCACCTGAAGGGATTAAGCCCATAGGGTGCAAGTGGGTTTTCAAGAAGAAAACCGACATGGAACGTAATGTTGTTACCTTTAAGGCTAGATTAGTGGCAAAAGGATATCGTCAGAAACAAGGAATTGATTATGACGAAACCTATTCGCCAGTAACTATGCTTAAATCCATTCGGATGCTCCTAGCCATAGCAACTCATTATGATTATGAGATATGGCAAATGGATGTGAAAACAGCTTTCCTTAATGGAAACCTGCTTGAGGATGTATACATGATACAACCTGAAGGTTTCACATCGGTTAATAAAACTAAAGTATGCAAGCTTCGACGATCCATATATGGACTAAAGCAAGCATCCAGGAGCTGAAACATCCATTTTGATGAGACAATCAAAGAGTTTGATTTCTCACAAAATCCTGACGAACCTTGTGTGTACAAGAAGGTTAGTGGGAGTGCAGTCGTATTACTAGTGTTATATGTCGATGACATATTACTTATAGGAAACGATATATCAATCTTACAGTCAGTTAAAATTTGATTATCCAAAACTTTCTCCATGAAAGACCTGGGAGAAGCAACCTATATCCTTGGGATTAGAATCTATAGAGATAGATCAAAACGATTGCTTGGTCTTTCGCAGTCTACATATATAGACCGAGTGCTAGAAAGGTTTAGCATGTCAGAATCCAAGAAAGGTTACCTTCCCATCAGGTATGGGATCAACCTTTCGAAGTCTATGTGTCCGCGCACAGAAGACGAGAGGATTTGCATGAATAAGATTCCTTATGCATCCGCGATAGGATCTATCATGCATACTATGTTATGTACTAGGCCCGATGTATCGTATGCTCTGAGCGTCACAAGCAGATACCAGTCTGATCCAGGAATGGATCATTGGGCGGCTGTCAAGACAATCATCAAGTACTTAAGATCAACTAAGGATGTGTTCCTAATATATGGAGAAGGTGATATGGTAATACGTGGGTATACAGATGCCAGTTTCCAGACAGATAAGGATGACTCCAAATCTCAGTCCGGATACGTATTTATTTTGAATGGAGGCGCGATATGTTGGAAGAGTTCCAAGCAAGACACCGCAGCGGATTCTACCACGGAAGCGGAATATATTGTAGCTTCGGAAGCAGCAAAGGAAGCAGTCTGGATCAAGAAGTTTGTCTCAGAACTTGGTGTGGTTCCAACCATTGATGAAGCAATATCAGTTTACTGCTACAACAATGGAGCTATTGCACAAGCGAAGGAACCAAGGTCTCATCAGCGATCCAAATATGTGCTTCGCCGCTATCATCTGATCAGAGAGATTATAAGTAGGAATGATATACAAATTGAGAAAATTCCCACTGAAAGGAATTTAGCGGATCCTTTAACTAAGGCCTTGCCTCAAAGCAAGTTTGAGGGTCATGTTAGAGCCTGTGGTATTGGGTACCGTAGCGATTGACATTAGGCCAAGTGGGAGTTTGTTAGTGATATGAGAGAAGTGTCCTAAAGCAATCGCCTTATGATTATAATCATTTATTTTAATAAATGAATATTCACTATTTGAGTATACATGTTTGTGTATTTGATTGAGATCTTAAACTCATTTACTGAATGTCCGCAATACAATTCACAGCATGAGAGAATTTGTGATGAATTCACAACTAGTGATTATCTCTACATATGCAATTGTGAAGTATTGAAGTTGTCCCTAGTCGATGAATTGATAAATACGGACACTATCAATTCTGTTGAGACTAGCATTGGTTATTCTCTAATCAGCTGATTCTCACTGGCTGGTGACATTGAGATGTCCGGAGATAAACATGAATGCTAGTTAAGGGAACTAGTTCATTGGAGTGACTGGCTGTAAAACTTCATATGGTAGTCTACATATAGATATGTCAGTGAAGTTCTTACTGCAGCTTAAGTGTGATGTTCCTTTGACTTGCGGTGTTCAAGTCATCTTGGTCATGAAGACTTATACTTTGACATCTTAATCAAGCATCTCCAAGGAGGTGTGGACCCAGGATGATTGGGTATAAGCCGAAGTGCCCGAAGATGTTTGAACAGCCTACAAAGGATTCACCACTCCTTGCGAGGAGATGTATACCTGAGGTCTATCGTCGGATTGTTACTCGAAGCCTCTGGCCAGAGCATTGTTCATGCAGTCTGGCCCTGATTGTTGTTTTGGTGTTGACAACGATTTTAGTTTAGGAGGATGATTATGATAATTATGATTAAGTCCTGATCGAGGATTAGGCATGATATGGAAAATCCTAACCTGGGAGGTTAGGTGTGGAAAATCCTAGCTTGGAGGGCTAGGCGTTGGAAAAGTCCTAATTCGGAAGTGTTGGGTGAAAAGTCCTAGCTTGGAGGGCTAGGTGAAAAGTCCTAACTTGGAGGGTTAGGTGCAAATTCCCATCCTGGAGAATTAGGTGAAAAAGTCCTGGCTTGGAGGGTCAGGTGCCTAGCTTGGAGGGCTAGGTTGGATGATGTTCTAACTCGGAAGAGTTGAGTGAAAAGTTCTAGCTTGGAAGGCTAGGTGAAAAGTCCTAGCTTGGAGGGCTAGGTGAAAAGTCCTAACTTGGAGGGTTAGGTGCAAATTCCCAACTTGGAGAGTTAGATGGAAAAATCCTTTGCTTGGAGGGCTAAGGTGGATGAATTCCTAGCTTGGAGGGCTAGGGTTGAGTCACTGGATCGGTCTGGTGACCGATCAGGGTCATTGGCACGCTGCTCCTTAGTGGATCGGTCTGGTGACCGATCCAGCTATGTCTGATCGGACTGGTACCGATCAGGGAGCGCACAGTGAGATTGGGAATCTACTGTGTGGCTCCTGATCGGACCGGTGACCGATCAGGGAGCAGACTGCTTCCTTGCTGTCTTGCTCCTGATCGGTCTGGTGACCGATCAGGGAGCAAACGGTGAGTGAGTTCCCTTGCTAATCAAAGTCTTGGATCGGTCCAGTGACCGATCAGGGATCTTGGATTTGATTAAAAAATAACTGTTCATCTGCCCTGATCGATCTGGGTGACCGATCAGGATCCATTCTGATCGGTCTGGTGACCGATCAGGCTTCACCCTGATCGGTCTGGTGACCGATCAGGTGTGTATAGCTGCGAGAGCTGGGAATCCCAGCGAAGCAGTGGATCGATCTGGTGATCGATCCACACACCCTGGATCGGTCCGGTGACCGATCACTTTAATTCAAATTTCACTGTCAGACGTGGTCAGAGCGTCTGATCATATCTGATTTGCTGATGTATGTTTCTGATATTTGATATGCTGCTTGATTTGCTGCTCTAATGCTCTGATTGAGTTTCAGGTGACAGGGGAGGATTCAAACACTCAAGGAGAAGTCAAAGAGTGCTTTCCTTGGAGCAGGTTTGTCTCTTTCTCATCTCAGGTTGCAACGGCTAGCTGCAGACTGGAGCTTGACTGAGGGGAGCTCAATGAGTCCAGAGATAGCTCAGTAGAGGCTGGCGTTGGCAGATGAGTAGCTGGGAGCTACAGAGATGTTGTCACTTGTCGCTTGGCGGAGAAACAAAAAGGAACGCGAGAAGGAGAGTTTGTAATCAGTTCTTCAGTTTTTCGTGCTCTTGAGTTCCTGTGTTACAAGCTTGCTGTTCTTGAGTTCTTCAACCATTCTAAGCAAGCTATTGAGGAGCAATCATCATACTTGAGCGCTTGAAGGAGAAAACAAGAGGCTTGGAGTCCGACAGTGGGAAGACACGGAGCAGGGGTCTGCGTGAGATCGCCACTGGGTGGAGCTCAGGGAAGCTTGCTGTGTTTTGTCCTTGCTAAGTGTTTGAGTAAGATCCTTCTTGTTGTTGTTTCATTGTGCTCATTCTATATCATTGTTTGAAACACACTGTGGGGAGGTTTCTCCACCGAGAAGGAGGTTGCTTCATATCCGGTGTTAACCGGGGCTTGATCTGCCGACGATCAAGGGATCGCCCACCTCAAGGGCACGCCAAGGAGTAGGGGCAAGTTATCCCCGAACCTTGTAAACCCTCCTTGTTAGCGATCTTGCTAGTCGTGTTTGTTTTGCTTTCGTTTTGTTTTTCTGCACACTCTGTTTTCTACTCTTTCCGCTGTGCTACTGATATTTGAGTTGCAGAAATCGTGATAAGTTTCGAAGGAGAAAGTAGTTGTCTATATTCACCCCCCCCTCTATAGCCATCTCGTTCCCAACAAGCATGACATGTTCAGAGTATGAATCTCTTAAATATATGAGAGTAATTAGAATCCGTAGGACGAGAAAACGTTACTTGGGCTAGGTGTGACGTAGTCAGCCTAGTGGGGACTGACACACATAGACCATGTCCTGAACCAAGTGGGTATACGATGGTGAAGGGAATGGGGCACGATTCATTATAGTTGCTGAAGGGTTTCAGAATTGTTTCTGAGGTCAACCATTGATCTTTCGATTAATTGGGGATCATGATGTACTATTAGGTGCCACTCATGATCGTTTTATAATTGATTAATTATAGACGGCTAACATAAATTGAAAGTCTATTTAGTCACACACACTACGAGTAATTCGAGGGATTTAAAACGAGTTAAAAATTGGAATTTCCAATAAAGAGAGATTAAGTTTGGTTGAGCTAAACGATAAGTCGAATCTGAATTTTTCAGAGACGCATCAGAAGCGTAAAATGACTAAGTCTTTAGAAGACTTAATAGATGAATTAAATAAGTTTAATTTATTGGGGCGTGGCTTGGATGGACCGGCCAAAGAGGGCCTCCAGCCTCTTTGCTTAGCCGGCCACAACAAAGGGAGAGAACCAAGTTTTTGGTTCAATTTATAAAATAAACCAAGTGTGGTTTGTTTTATAAAATTATGGATGATATAATTTTTTTATATAATAAACCAAGGTTTGGTTTATTTTTCATGGAAATTAAAATGAACCATGGATTGGTTTATTTTATAACATCAATCATGGATTGATTTACCATGATAAGGAAATTTATTCCATAAGAGAAAAGAGACTTGATTGATTTTTATCATGAATTAAAATATGATTTTAACCATGATATAAAATCAAACTTGGCATGATGGAATAAGTTATTCCATATTTGAGAGGCTTGATGGTTGAGAGACCACTATATAAAGGACCCAAGGCAAGACTTGGAAAATAATCGAAGTGATGAAGGCATAGGCTCTCTCCCTCTCTTTCTCTCCTTCTCTTCTCCCCTTCTTGCCGTGCGCCAACCAGCCCCAAGAAGGATCTTTTTGCGCAAGCTTCTTCTTTTGCTTCGCCGAAATTTTGATTCGGGCCATCCTTTTGTGGTTAGTCTTCCGACTTCTCTCTTGGTTTTTCTCATCGCGTTCTCGGAGAATCTAGTAGTTCTCGAGAACACGAAACTCGTGGCTTTGCGAAGTCATCCCGAAGATACTCGGCGTGGACGCGAATAGAGGCGGAGCTTCCAAGGGATGCTTACGGTTGGATCTCGTCCCTTCCTTCGAGTTACGCGAGGTAATACGTAAATTAGTTTATGTTTCTGCAAAATTTTAAATATATGATCATGTCTACACAAGATAAAATTGCATGCTTAGATGTGTGGTTAAATAATTTGAGAAATTATTTATGCTAAACCTTCCGCTGCACGTAATTAATTTATAAAATTACGAACCCGCATCCATGTCAACATACACCTGGTCCTAACAGCAATGCCCAATCAAGAAGAATTTTAAAAGAAAGAAGTATAGACATAAACTAAAAAGCAAGTTGACTTGCTATAACTATAGCAAAATTAAAGGTCACTTTGCTCGGGAATGTACTGAGTTGAAAAAGATAAATCCATGTTTATCTTCTTTTCATGAGCATTATGATACAAGCTCCCAAGCCTACTTTCTTTCTCAAACACTAACTTCAATCTTGTAAAGAAAGAGAAAATTGTGAGAGGATGCTCTCCACCGAGAAGGAGAAAGTGTTGACGATTGGATGCGGGCTAGAGGGGGGAGGGTGAATAGCTTTTCGTCCAATTTGATGATTCTTCCTACAAATGTTAGCGCAAGCGAAAACGCAAACTAAGCAATTAGAAATAATACTAACACTTTATCGTTTACGTAGTTTGGAGATTACTTGCTCCTACTCCACGACGTGTCGTTGAGGTGGACGAACCCTTAATCCTTCGGTGGATCAATTCCCGGCAATCTCCGGCTAGAACTTTCTCCTTCGCGGTGGAGAACAACCTCTCATAATCTTCTCTTCCTCTTTATAAGATTGAAGCTAGGGTTTGAGGAAGAGGGTAGGCTTGGGAGCTTGAGCACTTAAGCAAGAGAGTTTTTCACATAACACAGCTAACCCTTCTCAAGTTTCAAGCTCAGTCTCAAGCTCCTCTATAAATAGAGGAGAGAGCTGTTGACAAAATAGCTCAACCCCGACACCAGTCAACTGCCACCAGAACCAGTCAACTGGTGCCCAGCCAACCGCTAGCTTAATGACTGGACTTTGAACAGACCAGTCGACTGGTTTCAACCCCAGTCGACTGATCATTCTGTGAGTTTCCTCTCAACGTTTCTAGTCAATTGCTTCCCTTGCCAGTCGACTGCTCAGCTTACAAACTCACTCTTAACCTCTTTGAAGTTCATCATTCGTGTATACCTTGAAGTCCACTTCCCCAGCTCTCCCCTTGAAGTTCTCTTTCTTTAGCTCTCATCACTCGAATGCACACAAGCCCACAACTTGTCTCCATGTCATCCTTCACGTATGCCTTTGAAGTCTACTTCCTTGGCTTGGCCTTTGAAGTCCTCTTCCTTTGTCTCTCATCCCTCGAATGCACACTCCGTTGTTCCTCATGTGTGGTTCACCAAGTCCTGCATAACTTAAACACACACATCAAACCAATATGAAATCCTAACTTAAACTTATTGACACATATATCAAAGCCCATGATCTATCCGATCAAACTTGGGTCGATTGTACCAACAGAAAGTTCTAGCCGGAGATTGTCGGAGATTGATCCATCGAAGGATCAAGGGTTCGTCCACCTCAAGGACACGCCAAGGAGTAGGAGCAAGCAATCTCCGAACCACGTAAACGGTAAAGTGTTAGTATTATTTCTAATTGCTTAGTTTGCGTTTTCGTTTGCACTAACACTTGTTGGAAGAATCATTGTATTGGATGAAAAGCTATTCACCCCCCTCTAGCCGGCATCCAATCCTCAATAAGTGGTATCAAAGCTCAAGGTCTCCTTCAATTGGACTAATTGCCTAGAAGAGCACATTTATCAAAATGGCCGGCTCGCACATCCAACTGCCCAAATTTAAAGGAGAATTCTCTTGGTGCAAGAAGAGGATGGAGGTATTCTTCGATACCGATTTTGATATTATGTTAATAATGAAAAATGATTTTGAAGTACCTAGGGATCAAGAGAATAAGCCACTCGAAAAAATAAGATGGAGCAAGAAGCAAAGGGATGATTATCTAGCAAATTCCAAAGTCTTGCACCATCTACTAAGTGTGGTTCCCTAACAAGAAGTAATAAGGATTGAGAGCTACACAAGTGTTAAGAATTTATGGGATAAGCTAGTAGAGCTTCATCAGGGCACATCGGAAGCAAAGTTGGTGAAAAGAGACCTTTTCCTATCTCAACTCAACAACATCAAGCTTGATAAAGGGGAGATTAATGTATCTAATTTACATGCTAGAATTAAAGAAATTTTAAATAGACTAACAAGTGTAGATGAGCAACTCTCCAACCAAGATATATTGATGAAAGTCATCAATGTCTTCCCAAGAGCCACAAATTGGAGCTCAATGGTGGACTCATATTACATATCCAAGGATCTAAAGAAAAGTTCTCTAGATGAATTCTTCTCAACCATGAAGCTCCATGAAACTCAAATTGGAGGAGCAAATGAAGAAGTCTACAAACCAAAAGGAGTGACCCTTGTGCTAAACAAGGGAAAAGGTAAAAAGAAGAAAGCCTCTTCATCCGACTCGGAAGAATCAAGTGCATTCATGGATAGTGATGAGGAAGCTTACATGGTAAGAAAAATGAGAAAAGCTTTTAAATATTTTTCAACTAACAAATCTCATGGTAGGAAAAGTTCAAGAAGCAAAAGTAGGACAAGAAAAATTACATGCTATAATTGTCAAGGAGAAGGACATATGAGGGACGAATGTCCTCTTTTAAAGAAGAAGGAAGGGAAAGAAGAAAGAAGAAAAGAAGAAAACAAAAGAAAAGAGGAAGAAGGTCCAAAGCTTAAAGGTAAAGGTAATATAGGATGAGTCATCATCATCGGAAGGGGAGGAACACCATATGTCTCATTTTGCCTTAATGGGAATTGAAGATATAGTCTCCACATCATCCAAAGTTGAAGAAGGAAAAATCTTAAGTGAAAATAAAGGGAGCTTAAGTGAAGGGGGAGGCTCAACTTCGGATTCGGACGTCTCAGTAAGTGAGGTATACAATTTACCCACTACTACTTTAGTTAAAATCTTTTCTAGCACTAATGATGATTTATTTAAAGCTAGGAAGTGTTAGTGATATGAGAGAAGTGTCCTAAGGCAATCGCCTTATGATGTAAACATTTATATTAATAAATGATAATTCACTATTTGAGTATACATGTTTTGTGTATTTGATTGGGATCTTAAACTCATCTACTGAATGTCCGCAATACAACTCACAGCATAAGAGAATTTGTGATGGGATCACAACTAGTGATTATCTCTAAATGTGCAAATGTGAAGTATTGAAAATATCCCTAGTCGATGAATTGATAAAAACGGACACTATCAATTCTGTTGAGACTAGCATGGGTTATTCTCTAATCAGCTGATTCTCACTGGCTGGTGACATTGGGATGTCCGGAGATAAACATGGATGCTAGTTAAGGGAACTAGTTCATTGGAGTGACTAGCTGTAAGACTTCATATGGGAATCTACATGTAGATATGTCAATGAAGATCTTACTGCGGCTTAAGTGCGATGTTCCTTTGACTTGCGGTGTTCAAGTCATCTTGGTCATGGAGACTTATACTTTGACATCTTAAGCAAGCATCTCCAAGGAGGTGTGGACCCAGGATGATCGGGTATAAGCCGAAGTGCCCGAAGATGTTTGAACAGCCTACAAAGGATTCACCACTCCTTGCGAGGAGATGTATACCCAGGCCTATCGTCGGATTGTTACTCAAAGCCTCTGGCCAGAGCATATCATGTTAAGAGTGCGAATCTCTTAAATACATGAGAGTAATTAGAAATCCAAAGGACGAGGAAGACACTACTTGGGCTAGGTGTGACGTAGTCAGCCTAGTGGGGACTGACACTATAGACCGTGTCCTGAACCAAGTGGGTATAAGATGGTGAAGGGAATGAGGCACGATTCATTAGAGCTGCTGAAGGGTTTCAGAATAATTTCTTCTGGGGTCAAACCGTTGATCTTTCGATTAATTGGGGATCATGATGTACTACTAGGTGCCACTCATGATCGTTCTATAATTAATGGGTTAATTATAGACGGCCAACATAAATCGAAAGCCTATTTAGTCACACGCAATACGAGTAATCCGAGGGATTTAAAACGAGTTGAAAATTGGATTTTCGATCAAGAGAAACGAGTCGAATCTGAGTTAATCAGAGGCGCAATGGAAGCTAAAAATGGCTAAGTCTTTTGAAGGCTTTTTGGGCGAATTAAATGAGTTTAATTCGCGACCGGTTCGGGTTGGTTTGGCCGGCCAAAGGGGGTGCTAACCCTCCTTGTGGTGGCCGGCCATTAAAGGGAGATTAAACCAATTTAATTGGTTTAATTAGTAAAATAAATCTAGTATGATTTGTTTTATAAATTATGGATAAATAAATTTGTATAAAGAAATTTATATAAATAAAATTTATAGAAATTTATTCTTTTATGGAAGATTAAAATAATCCATGAATTGGTTTATTTTAATTTTATAAAATCAATTATGAATTGATTTATCCATAATAAGAAAGTTTATAAATTTCTTATAAAATTTATTTCATAATTTAAAGAGAAGAAGAATTAGTTTTTATTATAAATTAGTTTATAATAAAGACTTGGTTTAAACGGAATAATTAGTTAAGAAAATTTATAGGATAAATTTCTTATAACTAATTCCGTTTAGAGGGAGACTTAGCAAAGAGTTGCTACTATATAAAGGAACCAAAGGCTAGCCCTTTAAACACATCAATCAATTAATCAAGAGATTAATTACTCCCTCTCTCTTTCTCTTAATCTCCTCTCCTCCTCCTCTTCTTCCTCCCTTAGGGCCGGCGCACCCTAGCCTCTCTAGGGCCGGCGCCCAACCACAACACCAACAAGGGTGTTTGCCGTGAGCTTTGAAGAAGGAGGAGAACTCGAAGACGAAGAAGAAGAAGCGGATAGCGACTCCTCTCTTCTCGGAATTTGATTCCGTTACTCCGTTGGTTAGTTTTTCCATTATTTCTCTTATTCTTCTAGTTGTGCCTTCCGAGAATCTAGTAGTTCTCGTCGGCACAAAACTCGTGACTTTGTGAAGTCATCCCGAAGAGAACTCGGCGTGGACGCGAATAGAGGCGGAGCTTCCAAGGGACGCTACGGTTGGATCTCGTCCCTTACTTCAAGTTACGCGAGGTACTTGGTAAATTAGTTTACTTTTCCGCGAAGTTTCATTTTATGATTATGTCAACACACCATAAGATTGCATGCTAGATACGAAGTTAAAATAATTTAGGAAATTATTTTATGCAAACTCTTCCGCTGCACGTAAAAATTTTAAATTTTACGAACTCGTATCCTTGTCGACATGCACCCGGTCCCAACAGGAAGAAAATTAAATATTTGAAAAATAAAATTTGCATGCTAAATGAAAAACTAAAATTCATGACACTTAAGGATAACATGCATGTTTCCTCTTCTTCTAATTTAAATGATTCATGTTTAGAAGAGGAAAATAGGGAATTAAGGGAAAAAGTGGATAACCTTACTAAAGCCCTTAGGAAATTTGGAATTGGCTCTAACACCCTAGGTATGATCATTATGAGCCAAAGAGTAAGTTTCAAAAAAACGGACTTAGGATATAATGACTCTAGCAATGAAAAGACTTATCATTGCCTACTTACTAAAGGACAATTAAAAACCAAAACCCTAAATAGAAAATGGATCCCCAAGTAATATTTGGTTAACCCAATTAGGAAGCATTTCTATTGGGTGTCAAAGTTAATCCTCAAGGGTTAGAGGATTTAGGGTTAGTCAACCATGAACACTACATTCAAATTTTTGAAAAATGGTTGACTTAAGATCTTAAGGGATAGCACTTAGCCTAATAACATTTACGATCTAATGGGCTAAGTAGGGATTGTTGGTGCTTGGATGGGTAGAGAGGGGGGTGAATGTAGTCAGACACCAAATCTTTTGCTCTTTTAAAGATTTCTGCACTTAAGGGTTAGCAGCAGCAGCGGAAACAAAATACAGAGAAATGCAGAAATGCAGAAAAACAAAGACAAACTAAAATAACAAACGAGATCGCTAACAAGGAGGATTTACAAGGTTCGGGGATAACTTGCCCCTACTCCTTGGCGTGCCCATGAGGTGGGCGATCCCTTGATCGTCGACAGATCAAGCCCCGGAAAATCCGGATATCAAATAGAACCTCCTTCTCGGTAGAGAAACCTCTCCACAGCAGTTTGTTAGTGATATGAGAGAAGTGTCCTAAGGCAATCGCCTTATGATGTAAACATTTATATTAATAAATGATAATTCGCTATTTGAGTATACATGTTTTGTGTATTTGATTGGGATCTTAAACTCATTTACTGAATGTCCGCAATACAACTCACAGCATAAGAGAATTTGTGATGGGATCACAACTAGTGATTATCTCTAATGTGCAATTGTGAAGTATTGAAATTATCCCTAGTCGATGAATTGATAAAGACGGGCGCTATCAATTCTGTTGAGACTAGCATGGGTTATTCTCTAATCAGCTGATTCTCACTGGCTGGTGACATTGGGATGTCCGGAGATAAACATGGATGCTAGTTAAGGGAACTAGTTCATTGGAGTGACTAGCTGTAAGACTTCATATGGGAATCTACATGTAGATATGTCAATGAAGTTCTTACTGCGGCTTAAGTGCGATGTTCCTTTGACTTGCGGTGTTCAAGTCATCTTGGTCATGGAGACTTATACTTTAACATCTTAAGCAAGCATCTCCAAGGAGGTGTGGACCCAGGATGATTGGGTATAAGCCGAAGTGCCCGAAGATGTTTGAACAGCCTACAAAGGATTCACCACTCCTTGCGAGGAGATGTATACCCAGGCCTATCGTCGGATTGTTACTCAAAACCTCTAGCCAGAGTATATCATGTTTAGAGTGCGAGTCTCTAAAATACATGAGAGTAATTAGAAATCCAATGGACGAAAAAGACACTACTTGGGCTAGGTGTGACGTAGTCAACCTAGTGGGGACTGACACCATAGACCGTGTCCTGAACCAAGTGGGTATAAGGTGGTGAAGGGAATGGGAACGATTCATTAGAGCTGTTGAAGGGTTTCAGAATAATTTCTTCTGAGGTCAAACCGTTGATCTTTCGATTAATTGGGGATCATGATGTACTACTAGGTGCCACTCATGATCGTTCTATAATTGGTTGATTATAGACGGCCAACATAAATCGAAAGCCTATTTAGTCACACGCACTACGAGTAATCCGAGGGATTTAAAACGAGTTGAAAATTAGATTTTCCGATCAAGAGAAATAAGTCGAATCTGAGTTAATCAGAGGCGCAATGGAAGCTAAAAATGGCTAAGTCTTTTGAAGGCTTTTTGGGCGAATTAAATGAGTTTAATTCGCGTTGGTTCGGCTCGGTTTGGGCTGGCCAAAGAGGGTGCCAACCCTCCTTGGTTGGCCGGCCATTAAAAGGGAGAAAAACCAATTTAATTGGTTTAATTAATAAAATAAATCTAGTGCGATTTATTTTATAAATTATGGATAAATAAATTTGTATAAAGAAATTTATATAAATAAATTTGTAGAAATTTATTCTTTTTATGGAAGTTAAAATAATCCATGAATTGGTTTATTTTAATTTTATAAAATCAATTATGAATTGATTTTTCCATAATAAGAAAGTTTATAAATTTCTTATAAAATTTATTCCATAATTTAAAGAGAAGAAGAATTTGTTTTATTATAAATTAGTTATAATAAGACTCGGCTTAAACGGAATAATTAATAAGAGAATTTATAAGATAAATTTCTTATAACTAATTCCGTTAATTCCGTTAAGAGGGAGACTTAGCAAAGGAGTTGCTACTATATAAAGGAACCAAAGGCAAGCCCTTATTACGATTAACTAATTGAGATTAGTAACTTCCTCTCTCCCTCTCTCTTATTCTCTTCTCCCTCTCCTTTCCCTTAGGGCCGGCGCCCTTCTTGGAGAATTAGGGCCGGCTCCCACCTTCCTTGCTAGGGCCGGTGCACCCTATCAACACCAAGCAAGGTTGCCGTGAGCTTCAAGAAGAAGGAGAAACGAAACAAGAAGAAGAAGAAGCAGATAGCGACTCTTCTCTTCCCGGAATTCGATTCCATTTTCTTGGTGTGGTTAGTTTCCCTTTCCTCTCTTGATCTTTCTTGTTGTGCCTATAGAGAATCTAGTAGTTCTCGTCGGCACAAAACTCGTGACTTTGCGAAGTCATCCCGAAGAGAACTCGGCGTGGACGCGAATAGAGGCGGAGCTTCCAAGGGACGCTACGGTTGGATCTCGTCCCTTACTTCGAGTTACGAGAGGTATAATGTAAATTAGTTTACTTTTCCACAAAGTTTTATTTTATGATTATGTCAACACACTATAAGGTTGCATGCTAGATACGAAGTTAAAATAATTTAGGAAATTATTTTATGCATATTCTTCCGCTGCACGTAAAAATTTAAAAATTTTACGAACTCGTATCCTTGTCAACATACACCCAGTCCCAACACAGTTTCAACAGATTAATGAACTTAAGAACAGTGAAACAAGGAGGCTTATAGAGCACTAGGACAGAAAGAACACAAGAGCTCTACACCAAGCTCCACCCAGCACAAACCTCACGCAAGAACTCCCCGCTCTTCGTGTCTGCTTGCTGATGGACTCGCCAAGCTCCTTGTCTCTTCCAAGTGCTCAAGTTTGAATATCAGATCGCTCAAAATGTATGCAAGGGTTAGCCAAAGATCAGAGCTTCGCAAGAGTGTTTCTGCCTTCTCAGTCTTGTCGCAAGAAGAGCTGAAGAGGTATCAAGAGATTGAGCCACTCTTCTCTTCTTCGCCAGCCAACACTTAACCTGCTGTCACCAGACGCTCCTCTACAGCTCCTAGATGCTCATCTGAGACAGCCCAGCTACCCCGACCTCTTGATAACTGCTATTTTATTGATTATTTCAGGCTCACAAATCCATGTTTGACCCATATTTTACATGTTTAATCTTGAGTTACCCTAGGTTCCATGTATTAATTCTATTTTGGGTTTAATTGCCAATCTTTGAGATTTTGAGATGTTTTGGTATCTAATTTAAAACTGACTTTTGTAGGCTGAAGGAACATGGACCTAGGTCAAGTTGGGTCAAGGTTGGGTCAGAATCGGGCTCAGATCAAGGCGATCAAGCTTTAGAAGACTATGGGTTGTTCGAT
Source organism: Boesenbergia rotunda (assembly GCA_024364735.1). Taxonomy (NCBI): domain Eukaryota; kingdom Viridiplantae; phylum Streptophyta; class Magnoliopsida; order Zingiberales; family Zingiberaceae; genus Boesenbergia; species Boesenbergia rotunda. The sequence goes on from JAGFNQ010002480.1 coordinate 903,506, forward strand.
TCAAAAACGGCTAGATCTGAGCCATCTGTGAATTATAGATCAATCCGAGCTAAGGATAAGGCTAATCACGAACTCAGATCAAGATCTAAAAGTTTCATCCAAATCAGAGATCATTCAGCCATCAGATCAAGCTCAAGAGGATCTAGACCGTCCATTCAACGATCAGGTAGATTTGAGCCATCCGTTGCAAATCTGAAAGATCTGAGCCATTGAGAGGCAGATCCTGACCCATGATTGAGATCTGGAGAGTTAGGGTTCAATCGGAGAAGATCCAACCGTTGGATTTAGCCAAAACAATCTCAGCCGTTGGTTTCAAAATACTTAAGCCAAAAATCCCCAGGTCGCAGCGTCGTCGCGTCTTCGCCGCAAGCCTGTTCTTCGTGTTCTTCATTTTTCTTCCGTTTTCTTCATTCGATCGCGTGGCCCATCAAATTCAAGCTTGGTTTTGAGTTCCCGATCATCAAATTCGAGTCTCTGCGAGAGTTTCTGATCAGATTGTAGCTGAGAAGAGCTAGGCGAGGGTTTCGCTAGTTCTTGCCATCTTCCGATCGAATCACACTTGTTCTCCATCTTCATCAACTGGATACAAGTCGAGGGGTTCTCTGAGTTGCTCTGGTGTTCCTGAATCATCATCGCATTCCATTTCAGCAAGTATGAAGAGATCGGAGGATGGTTCACTGAAGGCAAATTTGAGCTGAAGTGATCGCGGAGCTGAGGATTTGAAGATTTGTCGAGCTACGGGGTTCGTAGCTGTTTCTTGAGTGACAACAAGAAGGATTCGAACTGAGGGATGAGTTGATGTTTAGTTTTTGTTAATTTTTGTTTCTGAATTGTTCTTCGTTTCTGCATTCTGTATCTGCAAACTTTCAGCTTCTGATCGGTCTGGCACCGACCCAGGCATCATCTGATCAGTCTATCGACCGATCAGGAGTGCATCTGTCGGTCAGCCGACCGATCAGTAACGTTCTGCTGCAATTTAAGCCCTGTTTTCATATTTTGCTTGATTCAAGATTCCAAATCCGCAGTTAGATACAAATCTTAGTGTATTATGCAATTGATATCAGTTTTATTCTTCAACCTTGCAAATTCGTATTGGTGCTTAATTTCCTAGTTGGTTAAGTTCCTTAATTGCAATTTCCTAGTTAAGCTTGCTTAGTTAATCCTATTTCATTTCCACTTTATTTTCAATCTTATTTTCACAACAAGACCCCAGTTCTTACTTGAAAACCCCAAAACATTGGACGACACATAAATTTGAGCTTAAATCAAACATTCATTCAACTAGCCCTAGGAAAAACACGACCTGTGGCCCCTTTACTACATTTTTTATCTTTGTTAGCAAAAAGGGTTTTCAGCTTTATAAATATCTAAATTTGAGACCCACATTCGTGACATCTATTTTGGGCTTCATCAAATTTTTGGCGCCGTTGCCGGGGAACTTACTAGTTGAGTTTGTTTGATTTTTGCTTGCGTGCTTACTGCTATATCTTGTGATCTATTTTATCTGTTTTATTTTTCCATACATATTTGCTGCGATTTGTTTGTTTTATGACCAGGTCCGCAGGTGGTGATCTCGAGGAACTTGACCCTGAAATTGAGAGGACTTTCAGAGCAAGGAGGAACCAAGGCAGAATTTCAGAGTCTATTGATATTCTCCTCTTCAAACCATTTCTGCTCATTCAGGCATTATTATGGCAGACCCCCAGAAGACCATGAAAGAACTTGCAGCACCAGATGACACTTTCCAATACTCCAGCATTGCTTATCCAGAGCTTACGGCGATTTTGAGCTTAGATCAGGACTCATCCACTTGTTGCCTAAATTTCAAGGATTATCTGGAGAGGATCCAAACAGACATCTTCATGAATTTCACGTAGTCTGCTCCACCATGAAGCCTCAGGGAATTTCAGAAGAAGATATTAAGCTGAGGGCATTCCCATTTTCCCTGACTGGAGCAGCAAAGGATTGGTTCTACTATTTACCTACGGGGCACGTGTCTAGCTGGATTTCCATGAAGAAGGCATTTCTAGAAAAATACTTCCCAGCCTCCAGAACTGCAATCATCAGAAAGAGCATATGTGACATACAGCAAGTGGTGGGAGAGACTCTTTATGACTACTGGGAGAGATTTAACAAGCTATGCTCTAGTTGCCCACAGCACCAGATCAGCGAGCAGCTCCTCATTCAGTATTTCTACGAGGGTTTATTGCAGATGGATAGGATCATGATAGACGCTGCAGCAGGAGGAGCCCTAGTTAACAAAACACCAGATCAAGCTAGGGAGTTGATTTCGAACATGGCAGAGAACTCACAGCAGTTTGGAAGCAGAGCTTTATCCACCAGAGGAGTGAATGAGGTCCAGGTGGCTTCTAATGAACAAAGGGATATTAGGAATTCTTTGGTAGAGCTCACATCATTGGTTAAGCAAATGGCTCTAAATAATGCAAGCCAAAATCCAATTTTTCGGTACCTCCACAATCAAGCCAAGTGATGAGGGTATGTGGTATTTGCTCTAGCCAAGAACATAATTCAGATTCATGTCCCAACCTCCAACAAGATGAGACAATAGCGGCGTTGGTTAGGGGACAATTTCAAGCCAAGAATAACCCCTACTCCTCTACTTATAATCCTGGTTGGAGGGATCATCCAAATCTGAAGTATGACAATTCTTTCTACCAACAAAACCCATCACAACAGCCTACAATCAGCCCCAACCGAATTTCCAGCAAAATCAGCAAGGGCAGCCCCAATTTCAGCCAATTCAGCCAACATTTCCGCAATTCCAGCAACCTTTTCAAGGGAATCAACAAGGTTTTCAAGGAAATTTGAATTTTCAGCAACAATATCAACCCTTACAGCAACAATTCCAACAATCACAGCAAGGTTTTCAGCCTTTAAATCAAAGTTTTCAGCCCGCTCAGTTTCAATCTTCACCACAACCATTTCCACTTCAAAACCAGAATTTTCAGGGCTATAATTCTCAGCAAGTTCAGCCATCATTCCAGCCCAATTATCAGTCATTTCAGCAGCCATTTCAGCCCTACAATCAGCCCCAACAGCCCCAATTCCAACAATCACAGCAGGGTAACACTTTTCAGCAGCCTACCTCATCATTTCAAGGTCAATCAAAGCCCTATGCTAACCAAGGGGGCTATGGAGGCTCTAGTGGGGGAAATGCGCAACAACAAAGGATAGAAGAGATGCTTCAACAACTTTTACAACAACAAAGAAATGATCCCACCATACAAAACATCGAAAGGCAAATTGGACAATTGGCTAGTGGGATGAATCAAATTCAAGCTCAAGGATCAAGCCAACTACCTTCTCAAGCTACTCCCAATCCAAAGGGAAACGTTAGCGCTATTACTTTGAGGAGTGGGAAGGTTGCTTCAACTCAAAATGGTCCAAGAGCTGCTTTTTCTGAAAATAGGGCAGCACCTACATTTTCAGCACCAATCAGCCCTGAAAAGACTCCAAATTCAGTTGGTTCCACCCCTAGTCCGTGCTCAACTCCTTCCTCAAGTAATCCTGTGATTTTGGTGGAAAATGAGGGAGAAATCAGAGGCGAAACTGACCTTACAGCAGCTACATCAAGTGGGACAGCAGCTCAAAATTCAGCCCCTCCAATTTCGGTTCAAGAGGAAGAAATGAGAGTTCCCTTGCCCTTTCCACAGCGAAAAACTCAAGCCAAAAGGCAAGTGGAGGAGGAGAAAGCTAAGGAATACAATGAGCTTGTAAAGTTGTTTAGCAAAGTAGAGATTAATGTACCCCTGTTGACCATGATTAAACAGATTCCTAAGTATGCAAAATTCCTGAAAGATTTATGTGTTCACAAGAAGAAGCTTAAGGAGAATGAGTTGGTCAGCTTGGGGAAAAATGTTTCAGCACTCATCCATGCCATACCTCAAAAGTGTGAAGACCCTGGAGTTTTTACTGTATCATGTGAGATAGGGAGGACTATGTTTCATGACGCCATGCTAGACTTGGGAGCCTCCATCAATGTAATGCCCAGATCGGTCTTCCAGATGCTTGGCATTGGCCCTCTGCAGCCCACTGGAGTGGTAATTCAGTTAGCGGACAGAAGCCAGACCCATCCAGCAGGAATTATTGAAGATGTTTTGGTAAAAGTAAAGGAGCTGATTTTCCCTGCAGACTTCTACATTCTGGACATGGAAGGAGACTATCTTGCACACAGATCCCCACTCATCCTTGGGAGGCCTTTTCTGAAGACTGCCAGGACAAAAATTGACGTTTATGCTGGCACACTTTCGATGGAAGTGGGGGACACAGTAGTTCAGTTTAGTATTTTCGATGCCATGAAGTACCCTAGGGAAGATCACTCTATTATGAGCATTGACATTCTGGATGGACTGGTTGATACAGATTCAGTGGTTGAGGGAGTTTCACATGATTTTTCTAGAGGAGATATTTTTTCAGAGGAGACTGAGGGAGTACTTGCTATTGAGACTGAGGATATTTCAGAGTTTATTTCAGATTCACTTCCAGCTGGAGAGAATTTTCTAGGTGTAGGGGATTGCACAGAGCCCCAAGGATCACTCATACCCACTGAGCAGGGCCAGATTGAACTTAAGCCACTACCAGACCACTTGAAATATGTGTACCTAGGAGAGGGGCAGAATTTTCCAGTTATTATTGCACAGCACTTGGAATCAGAGCAGGAAGAAAAATTATTGCAAGTCCTGAGGCATTACAAGAAAGCGATTGGGTGGACTTTATCAGATATACCAGGTATCAGCCCAGCTCTCTGTATGCACAGGATATTCTTGGAAGAAAATGTTAAACCCGTGAGGCAGCCGCAAAGGAGACTTAATCCACTCATTTTGGACGTTGTTAAGAAAGAGGTGACTCGACTACTACAGGCAGGTATCATTTACCCCATTTCTGATAGCCAGTGGGTTAGTCCCATACATGTGGTGCCCAAGAAATCTGGAGTTACAGTGGTGGAAGATGGAAGCAACGAACTAGTGCCCACCAGAGTTAAGAATTCCTGGAGAGTATGCATTGACTATAGGAAGCTAAACAAAGTCACGAGGAAAGATCACTTCCCTTTACCCTTTATTGATCAGATGCTTGAGAGACTGGCAGGGAAGTCCCATTACTGCTTTTTGGATGGTTATTCAGGCTACTTCCAGATTTGTATAGATCCAGAGGACCAAGAGAAGACTACCTTCACTTGCCCCTTTGGCACTTTTGCCTACAGACGGATGCCTTTTGGACTCTGCAACGCACCAGGAACATTTCAGCGATGCATGGTAAGTATATTTGGTGAGTTGTTAGAGCATTGTATGGAGATATTTATGGATGACTTTTCAGTTTTTGGCACATCTTTTGATTCATGTTTAGAAAACTTGTCTAGGGTTTTACACCGGTGCATTGAGACTAACCTTGTGCTTAATTTTGAAAAATGTCACTTTATGGTAGAGCATGGTATTGTACTAGGACACATAGTCTCTAGGAGAGGTATAGAGGTAGATCCTGCAAAAATAAGTGTTATTTCTTCTTTATCTTACCCCGTATGCGTACGGGATGTTCGTGCCTTTCTTGGACATGCAGGTTTCTACCGCAGGTTTATTAGAGACTTTAGCGATATTGCTCGGTCCTTGACAAAACTTTTGCAAAAAGATGTTGAATTTTATTTTGATGATAAGTGCAAAGAAGCTTTTCACAGGCTCAGGGAGGCTCTTACCTCTGCTCCTATTATTAAGTCACCTGATTGGAATTTACCATTTGAATTAATGTGTGATGCATCTAACTTTGCAGTGGGAGCTGTTCTAGCACAGAGGGTGGAGGGAGCACCTCATGTCATATGTTATGCCTCCAAGACCCTAGATGCCGCCCAAGCAAATTACACCACTACTGAGAAGGAGCTTCTTGCCATAGTTTTTGCTTTAGACCGTTTTAGATCTTACTTATTGTGCTCACATGTTATTATTTTTTCTGATCATGCAGCTCTAAAATACTTGTTGAAAAAGCCTGATGCTAAACCTAGACTGATCAGATGGATGCTCCTGCTCCAAGAATTTGACCTGGAGATCAGAGACAGAAGTGGCAAAGAAAACCTAGTTGCAGATCACCTGAGCAGAATTGAAGGAGATGGATCTCCTACCACCATTGACGATAATTTTAGAGATGAGCACCTTCTTGCAGTACATGGTGAGACACCTTGGTATGCAGACCTTGTTAATTTCTTAGCTGCACATGTTTTTCCTACACACTTTTCTAAAGCTCAAAAAGATAAACTTAAAAGCGATGCAAAATTCTATGTGTGGGATGACCCATATTTATGGAAATTCTGTAATGATCAAATAATTAGGAGATGCATACCAGACCATGAGATTTGTTCAGTTCTTACTTTTTGTCATTCATCAGCATGTGGGGGGCATTTTGGACCCCAAAGAACCGCTAGGAAGGTGCTAGAGTGTGGATTGTATTGGCCCACCCTATTTCATGATGCATATCTGTTTTATAAGAATTGTGATAGATGTCAGAGAACGGGGAACATAAGCGCTAGAAATGAGATGCCTCAACATACTATACTTTTCTGTGAAATTTTTATGTTTGGGGAATAGATTTTATGGGACCTTTTCCTGCATCATGTGGTTATCTATATATTTTGCTTGCTGTAGATTATGTGTCTAAATGGGTGGAGGTCATTCCCTCCAAGACTGATGATTCTTGTGTTGTTGTTAGCTTTGTTAGGTCACACATTTTCTGCAGGTTTGGAATTCCAAGGGTCATAATCAGTGACCAAGGATCTCATTTTTGCAATAAACACATGAAGGCTCTACTTGGCAAATATGGGGTTGTGCACAAAGTTTCTACATCCTACCATCCCCAAACAAATGGACAGGCTAAATTTCTAACAGAGAGATCAAATCAATTTTGGAAAAGACCGTTGGGCCCAATAGAAAAGACTGGAGCAAGAGGCTTGATGATGCACTTTGGGCCTATAGAACGGCATACAAGACCCCTATTGGAATGTCTCCTTACCGCTTAGTGTATGGAAAAGCTTGTCATCTTCCCGTGGAAATAGAACACAAAGCATATTGGGCGGTAAAGGCTTGTAACTTTGATGCTACCAAGGTGGGAGAAGAAAGGAAACTTCAACTCCAAGAACTTGAGGAGATTAGACTAGAAGCATTTGAGAACTCAAGGATCTACAAAGAAAAGACTAAGATTTTTCATGACAAGCACATCTTGAAGAAAGACTTCCAAATTGGCGACAAGGTTTTATTATACAAGTCAAGACTCAAATTGATTAAGGGTAAGTTAAGGTCGAGATGGGAAGGACCATTTGTTGTAACTAACATTTTCCCTTATGGTGTTTGTGAAATCAAGGATGAAGCCAATAATTTTGTTTGGAAAGTCAATGGCCACCGGCTCAAAAAGTACTTTGAAGAATTAAAGGAGCTAGAGGTGGATGGTTTGGACATCAAAGACGCTATCTACCCAAATTAAGGGGAGTTTACTTTTCTTGCACTTTGATTCCATTGTATATATCATTTTCATGTTCTAGAAGTAAATCTTTCTTGTTGAAGTGAGTTGTTGATAATAAATGCTTAGGATAATAGGATTGAATAAATAGCCATTGTAGATACCATGTTATTTCTTTTGCACTTTTCTTAATGAGTAAGAATAAATGTATCCCTCTAGGTTGTCTCCATATCATTTAGAGTCTCTTGAAAACAAATTAAATTTGGTTGTTAAAACTTAGAATTTGAGCTTATGGATGAAATCTTGGTTGCTTGAGTACTACTTGGATATAGATTCTAGATTGATGATTTGAGATGAATGATTGCTACCTAGTGAGGATTTAGCCTAATTTTTGTGATACACACATGTAATTGTGCTTTAGAACTTGCTTAGGTTCTTTCAAAACCATTTTTCTATGATTGGACCACATCTATAAAAGCTAATCAATTTGTTTTTCCTTTTCATATCAGTTTTTGGCAATAATCATAGTTGATACATAATCTATTCTATTTTCCTTCCTATATTTTCTGCTCTTAACCATACTTCTCCATGGACTTGTTTGTTTGGAATGATTCTTGATGTTACTTTGCCCGAGACGGACAAAAGTTTAAGTGTGGGGGAGGTGGCAAGAGCTTTGGAATGTTTTGAAACGAAGAAGCATCAAGGATGCAATTCAAGAAAAATTTGCGCGGTTGAAGTGCCAATTTGAATTGAGGTCAGTATCAAGAAGGAGTTGCAAGAAGTGGCTAGGAAAGGTAAGAATTGAAGCATTTACACACTTAAGTATTATTTGACATTTCAAGTTGATGAAGCATTGTCTAAGGGAAGTGAAGGCGTGATTCCACTGCAAAGTTTGCTGAAAGCAGTGATCAGTGACGCATTGTAAGTAAAGAAGAAGAGAAAAATTTCTATGCTAAGTGGAAAAGAGAGGAAAAAGATCAATTGGAGAATTGAGGGTAGTGTACCAAGAGAGAAGTTGAAAGTCTATCCATCAGCTAGCTATTGCAAGGAAGTGAATATAAAAAAAAAGAAAGGAGAAGAAAGCTGCTGTGAAGCAGCTGAAAAAAAAGAAGAGAAAACAGAAAAAGAAAAGAAAAGAAGAAAAAAAATATATATAATAAACATGAAGCATCGGGAGATGGGAAAGAATTCTGAAGTAGAAATTGGGGATAAGAAGCTAGATGGATTTGAGATATGGTATTGAAGGAGAGAAGCAAGGCATAATCAGTTTCAGATTTGAAAGCAGGATTTTGGCTACTGATCAGTATCTGATCGGGTCCAGGGACCGATCAGGAAGCAGCCAGTCCGTTCCAGGGACCGATCAGAGGCAATACAGTAAGATCAGGAGCAGCCCAGTCCGGTCCCCAATCCGATCAAGAAGTGGCTGACCGATCACTGGACCGATCTGAAGAGTGACACACTGAATTCTTTGCTGTTTTTAAGGTTTTTCATCCAACCAGCTGATCCTTACTCCACCACATCTGTGATTATATTCAAAGGACCATCAAAAAGGGCAAAGTGCATTAGAAACATTCTTGAGCATCCAAGTCTTCCACTTTCCTAAACTTTTCCATTTTGCTAAACCTTGATTTCATTTCTTCCATTTCATATGTCTTTAACTTGTTTGAATAAGCTTTTGTAGATGTGAATCTGAATCATGAATAATGGTGGAGAGTAGATAATAAGCAAGATTATGGTAGTGCAAGAAACATGTGGTGTTTGAGTGTGTTCCACTTTCCTCATGAACCTAGAGCTTAAGAAGAGAGCCTCCCAAAACTTCCCTTGAAAGGCTTTGTGAGTTCGATTCATCTCAATGAATCATGAAGGATGAATATGCTAAGTTGTTGATTTAAGGACAAGATACTAGTCCATTGAGCTTGGATTTTTGAGAATTGACAACCCTAGGTAATTTCTTTTCAGCTGCTTCTAATTATGATTGAGCATAATCTAGGGAGGGTACATATTTAGTTAGCTTGTGCGAGACGCCCAAGTTTAAGTGTGGGGGAGTTGATAACTGCTATTTTATTGATTATTTCAGGCTCAAAAATCCATGTTTGACCCATATTTTACATGCTTAATCTTGAGTTTACCATAGGTTCCATGTATTAATTCTATTTTGGGTTTAATTGCAAATCTTTGAGATTTTGAGATGTTTTGGTATCCAATTTAAAACTAACTTTTGTAGGCTGAAGGAACACGGACCTAGGTCAAGTTGGGTCAAGGTTGGGTCAGAATCGGGCTCAAATCAAGGCGATCAAGCCTTAGAAGACTATGGGCTGTTCGATTCAGAAAAGGCTAGATCTGAGCCATCTGTGAACTATAGATCAATCCGAGCTAAGGATAAGGCTAATCATGAACCCAGATCAAGATCTAAATGTTTCATTCAAATCAGAGATCATTCAGCCATCAGATCAAGCTCAAGAGGATCTAGATCGTCCATTCAACGATCAAGTAGATCTGGGCCATCCATTGCAAATCTGAAAGATCCGAGCCACTGAGAGGCAGATCCTGACCCATGATTGAGATCTAGAGAGTTTGGGTTCAATCTGAAGAGATCTGACCATTGGATGAAGCCAAATCGATCTCAGCCGTCCGTTGCTAAGTATTTAAACTGTTAATTCCCCAAACCTGAGTTGTCGTCGCGTCTTCGCCGTAAGCTCCGTTTCTTGGTGTTCTTCATTTTTCTTCAAGTTTTCTTCATTCGATCGCGCGACCCATCAAATTCAAGCTTGGTTTGAGTTCCAGATCATCAGGCTCGCATCTCCGCAAGGTTTTCTGATCAAATCATCGCTGAGAAGAGCTAGGGGAGGGTTTCACCAGTTCTGCCATTTTCGGATCGATTCAAGCTTGTCCTCCATCTTCATCAACCGGATGCAAGTGGAAGGGGTTCTTTGAGTTGCTCTGGTGGTTTCTGAATCATCATCGCATTCCATTACATCAAGTTTGAAGAGATCGGAGGCACAATTTGAGCTGAAATTGATTGCAGGAGTTGAGGAGCTATTGATTTGACGAGCTACGGGGTTCGTAGCTGTTTCTTGAGTGACAACAAGAAGGATTCGAACTGAGGGATGAGTTTAATGTTTAGTTTCTGTTAAATTTTATTTCTGAACATTGTTCTTTCGTTTATGCATTCTGTATCTGCAAACTTTCAGTTTCTGATCGGTCTGTGCACCGACCCAGGCATCATTTGATCGGTCTACCGACCGATCAGGAGTGCATTTGTTCGGTCAGCCGACTGATCAGTCAACTTTCTGCATCCGATTAAGCCCTGTGCCCGTATTCAGCTTGTTTCAAGTTTTTAATTCCGAAGTTAGATACAAATTTTAGTGTACTTTTGAAATTAATATCAGTTTATTCTTAAACCGCGCAAATTCATATATGCTTGCTCAATTTCTTAGTTGGTTAAGTTCATTCATTGCAATTTCCTAGTTAAGCCTATTTCATTTCCACTTTATTTCCAATCTTATTTTCACAACAAAACCCCAGTTCTTAGTTGAAAACCCCAAAACATTTGACAACACATAAATTCGAGCTTAAATCAAACATTCATTCAACTAGCCCTAGGAAAAACATGACATGTGGCCCATTTACTATATTTTTTTATCTTTGTTAGCAAAAAGGGTTTTCATCTTTATAAATATCTAAATTTGAGACCCACATTCGTGACATCTATTTTGGGCTTCATCAGGGGGGGGGGGTCTTTTGGCCGACTGTTCCGGACGAATCTCCCCAAGAAGATCCCTTGGCCCGGGCAAAAGAGTATTTCCAATTCGAAGTGTCTCGTCCTGCCGCTTCTTCATCGCCTGTGCCCGCCACGGGCTTATTCAACCCCATCACATGTCTCTTCCTTCAAGTCTGATCCAAGGAAGTGTGGTTGACTGATCGGACTGTGGTGATGATGGAGAAGCTGGGCCCTGTCCTTTTTGACTCTCCTTATGTTTCGACCGGGCCTTCGGACATATCCCGTGAGTCTCTTGTCTTGGGCTGATTTTTTGAATGTGTCTCTTACCGCTGCGAGCTTTGCGGCAACCAAGGTGACATAATTGCCTAGCGCATGCAATGGCGCCATGTGTCTTTTTCCTCGCTTTGCGGCGTATTGTGGGTCATACAAAGCAACGGCGATTGACGGCTAACTGATCCCCTAGATAGCCTGTTAATATCCTCAACATGCTGGCCTTCGATTGCTTCGGGGGAGGTGTCGTGTCCCTATAAAAGTGGGTGCAACGACGCCCTGCGGCAGCCTTACCCTAGCTGCCGTCAAAAGTTCTCCTTACTTACCTGTCCTTCTCATTAGCGTTCTTCCGGCGGGAGTACTTTCTCCTTTGTTCTATCCGTCCCTCATTTCTTCCCCTTGGATCCGATGGAGAAGATAAAAAAATCTTCAAGCGCTGATGAGTGCTCTTTGAGAGAATTGGGATTTCATCCCGAGTGGTATGAGACCATCTCCTCCAAGGTTAAGTCGAAATCCCTCCAGGCTGCCTGTCAAAAATATGGAATTCCGGCAGATTAGGAGGTAAGGGTCCCCACCGCAGGTCAACTGTAGGTAACCACCGGTGAGGATTTTTACACCTTTTTCCGGGGACAACTGGAACTAGGGCTTCGTTTCCCTATCCATCCCTATTTCATGAATGTTGCCCATTATTTCCGCATCCCGCTCCAACAGCTGGCCTCGAACGCCTTCGCCCAGATGAGCGGGGCCTCGTTCTCATCAAACTTTTCGACATTCCTCTAACCCCCCGATTTTCCACTTCTTTTTCGTCCTCGTTGGATCCCACGGGGCATTTGGCTTCACTGCTCGTGGTGGTCATAGATTTCTAGAGGGCCTTCCTTCCTCTCACAAGGGGTGGAAGGAAGGAAAGATTTTTCTACATTCAGCTTCCTAAGCGTCCTTTCAGCGACATCCATTGGACGGAGACCTTGCCCCCCACCCCTGACCTGGGTGATTTTCAACAGGACGCGAGATATCAGAGGACTAAGAGTATCCTGGCTGGGATGGAGTTCCATGGGCTCCAGCTGGTGCAGTGCGAGGAGCTCCTTTATCGGGTGGAGATTAGTTCGAAGATTACCCCCCTCAGCTCCAACCTACGTGAGTTGCTTTACACCTGGTACAGTGCTCAGTTAATGCTTGCTGATGCCCTCCTGCCTTTTACCCTGCAGGTGACATCATGCTTCCTCTTGTGAAGAATAAGTTCCTAAAGTGGGACCAGGCTAATGAACGAGCGCTGATCCCCAGGTCGGTATCTTCGACCCCCGCAGGAATCCCCTCTGAGGGTGGCGAAGGGGAGGGAGAGCTATAAGCGGACCCATCAGTGCCGAAGGTCCCCCACGGTAGTGGCATCTTGGAGTCGCCCCCGATCTTTAAAGGGGGACCACTAGCCACCCTTCCGGTGACTTCACAGGAAAAAGAGACGTCTTCTCCGTCTAACGTGCCTTCTACCATCCCTATGCCTGGAAAGAAGTGGCGAGAACGGCGGTCCCAACGGGATCGCCCCTTGAAACGATTAAAGAAAGGCTTGCGCTCGGCTACCTCCGAGGATGCGGCCTCCTAGTTTCTGATCGTCAGGGCAGGATCTTCCTCTCGTGTCATTGTTACGTCTCTTCCCGTTACCGATGCCACAACCCCTACGGTCGACCTTCCTCGCGGCAAGGAGGTGTCCACGGGGCTGCCCCGCTCTCACCGGAAGGCTCCCTCAGCGATGAAGAAAACGACCGCCAGTTCTCAGTCTATCCGCATAGAGGGAGTCACTACAGAGGCGTCACCAAGCGCTTCAAGTTCAAAGGGAGACGTTCCCCACCCCCATGATGTCCCCAGCCAGTCCTGTTGAGGGGACTCCCATTCTAGCGTGGCAGGTAGCCGGATCAGCCCACTACCTGGGCATGTTGCACCAATCCTTATTGGCGGTAAATATCTTGCGCGCACTCTTCACTTCATCTCAGCATCCTTTTACTGGTTATTTGTATTCACCTCACAGGTTGCTTCTAACTGTGCGACCATGAGCCGCATGCTGCATGCCGGAGGGGTTACTGAGGATCTCTAGCGGCGGGTGGCGGATGCTGAGGCAGAAATAGGTCGGGCTCGTGAGGCTAGCCTCCTGCAGCTGGATGTCAGCCGAGCCCTTCTAGAGAAAGCTGATCATTACCTGTCTGCCTTAATAGCGGTCGAGGATACCCTGCATGGGTATAAACTCCGGGAATGCCTGGGGTCCGAGACGAACCAGGCACTGGAAGAGGAGTTGCAGAAACTATCGCAAGAGCGGGAGCAGCTCCGGGCTCGCACGGGGGAGCTATCTGATCATGTCGACCTCCTGGAGTCTACTAAGAAGATCTTGGAGGACCGAGGCGCAGAGTAGGAGCGCTTATTGGCTTTGCAAGAACACTACTTGGAACTGTCGAGCTCTTACGCAACCGATCTCCAGGAACAAGTAATCCAAGCTAATGCGCAATCTGCTACTGCTTCCCAGAAGCTTCAGGAAGTACAAGAGGTTCAGACACACCTGCTCCTAGAGGTGGAGGCACTGAAACTTGGCAAGGCGGAAATCGAAGCCAAGGTACAACAGCAACCTAGGGATCCTGTGCTTCAAGTATCCCAGATTGAGGCGGCATACAAGGCCAAATTTTTGGAGTCGGAGGAGTACGCCAAGATAGTAGTTGGACAAGCATTTAAGCGCCTCAAACAGGGTTTCTACGACACCATCAAGCAGTTAGAGAAAGACCAGTTATTGAAACTCGACTCTGACTTGCATGCAATAACTATTCAACGTGTCTGGGACGATCTTTTCCCCAAAGAGCGAGCTTTGTAAGACACTCCCTATTATGTGCACAGCTTCCCCCGATCCTCCCTCGATCGCTGTAGCCTCTTCCTATTAAGCTCTCTCTCCTAGGACAAACATTTGCTCGATTTGCCGTCAGACTCCTTATTTTTGGAGTGATTTCCTGTTTTTCTTAAAATGTTCCATTTCGGTCCTGGGTGTCTTGAGGAGGCATGAGGCTGCTATCTGTCCTTGGCAGGGTCTGCATAGCTCCGAGGCCATGACTACACACGGAGAGGCTGTAGGATTTAATCAGCTCTTGGCCAGGCGTGTACAGCTCCGAGGCCAAGTCTACACACCGAGAGGCTATAGGGTTTAATCAGCTCTTGGCCGGGCATGTACAGCTCCGAGGCCAAGCCTACACACCGAGAGGCTGTAGGGTTTAATCAGCTCTTGGCCGGGCGTGTATAGCTCCGAGGCCAAGCCTACACACCGAGAGGCTGTAGGGTTTAATTAGCTCTTGGCCGAGCGTGTACAGCTCCGGGGCCAAGTCTACACACCGAGAGGCTATAGGGTTTAATCAGCTCTTGGTCGGGCATGTACAGCTCTGAGGCCAAGCCTACAAACCGAGAGCCTATAGGGTTTAATCAGCTCTTGGTTGGGCGTGTACAGCTCCGGGGCCAAGCCTACATACCGAGAGGCTGTAGGGTTTAATCAGCTCTTGGCCTACAGCTCTGAGGTCAAGCCTACACACTGAGAGCTTGTAGGGTTTAATCAGCTCATGGTCGGGCATGTATAGCTCTGGGGCCAAGCTTACACACCGAGAGACTGTAGGGTTTAATCAGCTCTTGGCCAGGCGTGTACAGCTTCGGGGCCAAGCCTACACACTAAGAGGCTGTAGGGTTTAATCAGCTCTTGGCCAGGCGTGTATAGCTCCGAGGCCAAGCCTACACACCGAGAGGCTATAGGGTTTAATCAGCTCTTGGTCGGGCGTGTACAGCTCCGAGGCCAAGCCTACACACCGAGAGGATGTAAGGTTTAATCAGCTCTTGGTTGGGCGTGTACAGCTCCGAGGCCAAGCCTACACATCGAGAGGTTGTAGGGTTTAATCAGCTCTTGGCCGGGCGTGTACAGCTCCGGGGCCAAGCCTATGCACCGAGAGGTTGTAGGATTTAATCATCTCTTGGCCGGACGTGTACAACTCCGAGACCAAGCCTACACACCGAGAGGCTGTAGGGTTAAATCAGCTCTTGGCTGGGCGTGTACAGCTCCGGGGCCAAGCCTACACACCGAGAGGCTGTAGAGTTTAATCAGCTCTTGGCTGGGCGTGTACAGCTCCGAGGCCAAGTGATCAACCCTAACCCTAGCTCGGATTGCTTCAGATGGTCCCGGATGGCTCAGATCTAGCCGCTCTTGAATCGGACAGCCCGGATTAATCGTAGGCTTGATAATTCGATCCGGTTCACTTCCGACTCAAGTTTGACCCAATGTGCCCTAGGTCCAGAATCCTTTCATGCCTACAAAAATATATCAGAAAATTAGTGGCCAAATAATCCAATTTAATGCAAATTTGCAATTAAGTCCAAAATAAGAGTAAGTTCTAAAACCTAGGGCAATTTCACAATTAAACAATAAAAACATAGGTCAAACATGGATTTTAGCAATTAAAATAATCAATAAAATGGTACTTATCACCAAGTCTACACACCGAGAGGCTGTAGGGTTTAATCAGCTCTTGGCCGGGCGTGTACGGCTCCGAGGCCAAGCCTACACACCGAGAGGCTGTAGGGTTTAATTAGCTCTTTGCCTGGCGTGTACAGCTCCGAGGCCAAGCCTACACACCGAGAGGCTGTAGGGTTTAATTAGCTCTTTGCCTGGCGTGTACAGCTCCGAGGCCAAGCCTACACACCAAGAGGCTGTAGGGTTTAATTAGCTCTTAGCCGGGCGTGTACATCTCCGAGGCCAAGCCTACACACCGAGAGGCTGTAGGATTTAATCAAAAATGGAGACTTAGCATTTTCGGACTGACATGTCATTCACACCCTTTATTGATTATACTGTAAGGCAGTGAAGAAGTGAAAAAATACATCAAAGGAAATGCCCTACTCGGCAACTCACGGAGTACAGTAGGGGCGGAGATGGTTAGCATGTCAGGGCCTTTCCAGTCTTTTGCCTTCATTGTCTTCCAAATAGTAGCTGCCCTTGTAAGTTTTTTGATGACGACGTAGGGGCCGTCCCACTGCGGCTCCAACATCCCAGGGTCACCTACCGATTTTATACTCTTCCATACCCGATCACCTACCTCGAAGCTGCGGGCAATCACTCGGCGGTTGTAAGCTAGCTGCATCCTTCTTCGATAGGCGTCCAACCTTGCTGCGGCTTTATCTCGTACCTCCGAGATGAGGTCCAGATCAATCAAACGCTCCTGGTCGTTATCTTCCTTGCGATAATGTTGCCGTCGTGGGGACTCTTCCCCTACTTCCACCAGAATGACGACCTCAACGCCGTAAACTAGCTGGAAAGGGCTCTCGCCCGTTCCTTCTTTTGGGACAGTTCGGTAGGACCACAAGATAATGGGTAGTTCTTCGACCCAGCTACCTCTGACATGGTCTAGCTTTACCTTGAGCCCTTGTAGAATTTCTCAATTGACTACCTCAGCTTGTCCATTACTTTATGGGTATGCGACGGAGGTGAAGGCCTGCCGGATGCCCAATCCTTCACACCACTCCTTCAATCTGCGTCCAGAGAATTGTCTCCTGTTGTTCGACACCAACTTATGAGAAATGTCATACCTGCAGACAATATCTTTCCATAGGACTTTCATTACCACCCCCTCTGTGATGTTAGCTAGAGGTTCGGCTTCCACCCACTTAGAGTAGTAATCGACGAGGACTGGCAGGAATTTCTTCTGCTGGGGCCCGATGGGGAAGGGTCCTACAATGTACATTCCCCACTGGTCGAACGAGTATGATACTGTGGAAACTCGCAAGGGCTCCGTTGGGCGGTGAGACACGTGTTGATGCCTCTGACAGGCCTTGCATCTGGCCATAAAATTAAGCGAGTCGGCCTGCAAGGTGGGCCAAAAGTATCCCGCCAAAAGAATCTTCCGAGACAGGGACCTTCCTCCAATGTGGCTCCCACAGATGCCCTCATGCACCTCTCGCATTACATAGCCAGTCTCCTCCGGCCCGACGCATTTTGGAGGGGTCGAGCATAGGCCTTCCTGTATAGCTGATCCCCGACCAGTGTGAACCTGTCCACTCATCGGCGAAACAACCGGCTCTCTTGGCCCCCACTCGGAAGGGATACGTCCCGGAGGAATGCTATATAGGGATCCCTCCAGTCTGTGGGTCTGTCCGCTCTGACCTCTCCTCCAATTTGAGCCACCATTGTTTCTGTCACACTAGGCTCCCCCAGCTGCTAGGTAGATATGGAACTGGCCAGTTTGGCTAACTCGTCAGCCGACACATTATCCGATCGGGAGATCTTCTACAGGATGACCTCCGAGAAGGTGGCTTTCAGTTGCTCATAAAGGGCTACATACCTCTACAGCTGCTCGCATATGACTTCGAAGCCACCTGCTATTTGATGAGCCACCAATTGGGAGTCTGAATAGACCGTGATTCGATGAGCTCCCATGTGCCGGGCGGCTTGTAATCCTGCTAGGATCGCCTCATACTCAGCCTCGTTGTTGGTAGCTTTGAAGTGAAGTTGGCTAGACAGATATAACGTGTCTCCCCTAGGGGTGATCAATAGCAGTCCAACTCCGCTGTGCTGGCTGTTGTCGGATCCATCTACATAGACCTTCCACATACCTTCGGTCTCTGCCTCCGGGACGGTCTCCAGCATGAAGTCGGAGAGGGCATGTGCTTTGATGGCGGCTCGAGGCTGATACTCAATGTCATATTCGCTTAACTCCGTCATCCATTTAATTAGCCTGCCTGACACCTCGGGGTTAGTGAGGACTCGGGCGAGCGGGCTATTGGTGAGGACCACGATGGGATTTGCTAAGAAGTACGACCGTAACCTTTGGGCCATCAGGACCAAAGCATAGGCCAGCTTTTCCATCATGGTGTACCGCGTTTCGGCATCCTTTAGTAGGTGTCCGAAGAAATTGATGGGATGTTATATCCGATCTTGTTCTCAAACGAGCGCCGACCCTATCGTTTGCTCAACTGCTGATAAGTAGACGAATAAGGTCTCCTCTTCCACGGGCTTGTGCAGGGTCGGGAGGTCTGCCAGATAGGTCTTCAACTCCGTAAAGGTCTTCCCACACTGGTCATCCCACTTAAACTTAACGGTCCTTCTCAGAATTTTGAAGAAGGGGAGGGCTTTGTCCGCGGATTTGGAGATGAACCGGGATAATGCCGTGATCCTCCCATTCAGCCGCTGTACTTCCTTGAAATTCCGCAGGGGTGGCATATCCAGAATGACCTTTACCTTTTCCGTATTGGCTTCAATCCCCCTCTCCGTCACCATGTACCCCAGGAACTTGCCACTTTTTACCCCAAACAAATATTTAGCTGGGTTTAGTTTCAATCTGTGGGCTCTCAGGGTGGCGAACGTCTCTTCAAGGTCAGATATCATGTCACCCTCCTTGTCAGTCTTGACCAGGATGTCGTCCACATACACCTCAATATTCCGCCCGATCTGGTGCCTGAAGACTTTGTCCATCATCCACTGGTACGTGGCGCCCACATTGCGCAAGCCGAAGGGCATGACATTGTAGCAGTACGTGCCGTCAACCGTCACAAAACGGACCTTCTCCTGGTCCTCCCGTTATCGGCTTCTGCCCGTTTCGAGATTCAGGGGTCGTGAAGACCTTCCATGACGGGTGGTGCTTATCCGTACTTCGAGGGGGGGAGTAAGTGTTTGAGGTCGGTTATGGCGGGGACTCCACTCCCCGAGGAGAGATCGGGGTTTTTCATATGCCACAGCTCCCGATGTGCTCTCGGGACCTAACCTCCCGGGGTGCTCCAAAGAGGGATCTCTAGCTGTCCTTCCCGGGCGCGTCACCCCCGGGGATTCCCGAGGCCCGGGAAGGAGGGTCGTCTCAACCTACCGTTGTTGTGTCGGGCAACCTCTTCATCCTGGCTAGGGCTCATACAACTCTATCCCGCTCGCGGGACCCAACCTCTCAAGGTGAGCTCGGGGGGGGGGGGGGGGGGGGGGGGGTGGGGTCTTTTGGCCGACTGTTCCGTACGAATCTCCCCAAGAAGATCCCTTGGCCTGGGCAAGTGAGTCTTTCCAATTCGAAGTGTCTCGTCCTGCAGCTTCTTCATCTCCTGTGCCCGCCACAGGCTTATTCAACCCCATCAGTAATAAACAAAAAAAATTGGGATTTAAAGTTTTACCAAGGAGATATAGCTGTATATATAAAGAAATGGCGATCCTCGGTTGATTGTGCGATATCGGAAGATTAATTAGACGTGATTTAGTGGGAAAAGGGAGAATAAATTGGGCGCATGGAATCAATCTTATCGGTGCCTTTTATAGCAACTGTCCGGGCGCCCGGGAGTGCGTTTAATTGGGTGCCCCGAGTTCTTCTCAGGCACCTCGGTTCAGAAGGTGGCCCATGGTTTTGGAAAATCAGGAGCACATGCGATGAGACACATGAGGCACCTGAGGACTAGCCCAGGCGCTTGTGTTAATAAAGGAACAGGCGCCTGAGTTAAAACAAGCGCTCGGTTTCATGGAAGTTTGAAGAGCAAACAAGTTTTAAAATTAAGTTTGATTTAAAAAAATTAAGTTAAATTTAAATAAGTTTAAATTTAAGAGTTAAGTTTGATTTTGAAAAGTTAAATTTGAAATTAAATTAAATTTGATTTTGAACGAAATTAAGTTAAATTTGATTTTGGGAAGATTAAATTTGAAAAATTAATTAAGTTGATTTTGAAACTTAATTAAAATTTAAAAAAATTAGATTTGGAAAATTAAGTTAGATTTTGAAAAATTAATTAAGTTGATTTTGAAAATTGAGTTTACAATTGAGAAATTAATTAAATTGATTTTAAAAATTAAGATTGATTTTGAAAAATTGATTAAAAAAATTAAGTTTCATTTTGAAAAGTTAATTAAGTTGATTTTGAAAATTAAGTATGTTTTGATTTTAAGTTTTGACATTTAAATAGATTAATTAAGAATTTTAATCAGGGTAAAATTTGAAATTAGATTCATAACTTAAAAGCAAAATTAATCAGATTTATTGAGTTGGTTGGGTTGATTATGTTAGACTAATCATTTTAGGTCCTTAGCATCTCACTCATTTCTAAATGACAAAACATGAAGCCTTATTTATTTTGTGAGATATGTTAATTTTATTATGGAAGTTAAATGAAATCTAAGATTTGATTGAACCTTGAGTAAGATTCAAGTTTAACAAGTATTAATTTAAAAACACATTTCAATAATTGGCTTTCAGGTCTTGGCGAGGCGCAAATACCTTCTTGAGTATCAGAAAAATTATTCTTTTCTAGACAAAGCCTTTTAAAGAAATTATATTTCTAATTTACTCTTTGAAACCCTGGTCTAACTAGTTCATGATGTGGCGAGGTAGCTTCGGCTAGTTTCACCGAACTAAAAAGATTAAATAGGGTACGTCTTACCCTACCTGACTCCTTAGACAGACTTTCCTAACGTACTATCTATTGGATCTTGGATGGCTAGAGAGGGGGGGTGAATGTAGCCAGACACAAACTTTTGGCTATTTTAGCTTTTCTGCGATCAGAGATTAGCAGCGGAAACAAACACAGAACGAACAAACAGAACCGAAATACAAAGACAGAAACCAAATCAGTCACTAACTCAGATGGTTTACAAGGTTCGGGGATAACTTGCTCCTACTCCTTGGCGTGCCCGTAAGGTGGGTGATCTCTTGATCGTTGGCAGATCAAGCCCCGGAACTTTCGGATAGAATCAAGCCTCCTTCTCGGTGGAGAAACCTCTCCACAGCAGTCTCAAGATGATATGAGGTTGAGTACACGAGACAATGAGAAGAATAGCTCACACAGATCTCACAGGAATGCTCAAGCAAAAAACTACACAGAGAGCTCAACACCACAGCAAAACACTTCTCAAGTTTTCTGTTCGTTCTCATCGCTCCTCTACTTCCCAGTTTCTTCTTAAGCTTCCTCTCATCGTCACCAGGCTTTGTCAGCACCCACTGAGCCACAGCCTGACCCACTGACCTCCACTGAGTACTCAGTCCACTGAAGACCTCTCCATCTGAGCATCCGATCAGTTGCTAGCCGCGCCAGAAGCCGTTGAAACCTAAGAAGAGAAAACAGGCAAACCTGTCGGACAGAAAGTCTCCAGTTGACCCTCCTCCTTCGTTTGAATCATCCCTGTCTCACCTACATACTCATCAGAGGATTAGCAAAGCATATCAAAAGGAAATCAGCAGGTATCAGAAGGGATCAGAGTGATTCAGAGCGATCTGACAACGTTTTCAAATTAAAGATCAGACACTGATCGGTCACCCTGACCGATCAGTGAGGATCTTGATCGATCAGGCACTAGCCTGAATGATCTAGTGACTCCCTGATCGGTCATACTGACCGATCAGGGATTGGGATCGGTCACCTTGACCGATCCACCAGCTGACTGCAATTCAAAGCACAAACCCGCAGGCTCCTTGACCTGATCGGTCACCTGACCGATCAGGTTGTGCCCTGATCGGTCATGGTGACCGATCAGGTCACTCCTGGACCGATCAAGACCCATCCTAATCGGTACAGGAGGACCCTGATCGGTCCAAGTGACCGATCAGGGTTTCTCCATCCCTCTTTCTGATCCTTGCTGATCCGTTCACCAGAACGATCAGTAGCCAAACAGAAACCACACAGAATGTTTCTGTTCTCTCCCTGATCGTTCACCAGAACGATCAGACTTGCCTGGATCGGTCACCAGACCGATCCACAATAGGGAGTTCATGCCAACTCCCTGATCGGTCTCCAGACCGATCCAGCTCCGACCAATTCAACCCTAAGTCCTGAGAACAGGCTCCCTAGCCTTCTCTGACTCATGCTCAGTCCCCCGGACCAAGACTCCGTGCCCAGCTTCACTCACCGGGGCTTCATTCAACCTAGCTTCACTCACTAGGACCTGTCTTCACTCACCAGGGTTTCGGTCACCTATCTTCACTCGCTAGGACCCGGCTTCACTCACCGGGATTTCAGTCACCTGGCTTCACTCACTAGGATCGGGCTTCACTCACCGGGATTTCAATCACCTGGCTTCACTCACCAGGACCCGGCTTTACTCACCGGGATTTCAGTCACCTGGCTTCACTCACCAGGACCCGGCTTCACTTATCGGATTTCAATCACCTGGCTTCACTCACCAGGACCCGACTTCACTCACCGGGATTTCAATCACCTGGCTTCACTCTCCAGGACCCGGCTTCACTCACCGGGATTTCATTCACTTGGCTTCACTCACCATGACCCGGCTTCACTTACCGGGATTTCAATCACTTGGCTTCACTCACCAAGATTTCAATCACCTGGCTTCACTCGACAGGACCCGGCTTCACTTACCGGGATTTCAATCACCCAGCTTCACTCACCAGGACCCGGCTTCACTCGTCGGGATTTCATTCACTCCGGGCCCAGTCCCCGACCAGGACTTAATCCGAATTCACTTAACCAAACTTAAATCGGTGTCAACACCAAAACAACAATCGGGCTAGACTGCATCAACAATCTCCCCCTTTTTGCTGTTTGACAACTCGATTTAAGTTTAGGTATCAAATGAAGTCAATTATCGTAAGGGAATCAAAGTTCTCCCCCTACAATAATTAACCCTAAACTTAATCAATCATTCTCTCCCCCTTTGTCAAACATTGAAAAGGGTATGGTTATTAAGTTTCAACATAACTCCCCCTTAAACAAGGGTCTCTCCCATAACCCAAAATAATGAAAGGTAATTTTTTGAAGTGCATATGAGAGGCATATACTATAAATGTATCATGGCAACAATGTATATGCATCATATGTCAATAATTAATGCATCTGTATCAGACAAATAGTCCTGATTGGTCTCCTTGACTTATCAGATTCATTGATGATTGATACAGAAAAATTTCTAATTTATCTGTGAACCGATCAGGTTTCAGAAAAATTTCTGACTCTGATACATTCCAGATCAGACTGCATTAACAACTGATATTTTCAGGAACAGGTTTGTTTAAACCAAAACTCATTCCACCACACGGGTATAGACAAATAAGTATTTCAGAAAAACTTTTGAAGCACAATATGAATTTCTTGACTAGAGGTTAGTCCTCATCAAGGAACAAGTGTCATAATTCAAACCACCTTTTCTTATGGATTTTAAAATTCCAACATAGGTTTGTATCAAATCAGCATTAGGTTTGTTCCAAGTATGTCTTAACCTAATTCTTAGTTCTATTGATAATTTATCAATTTTGATGAAAGGGAATCGGACAGCTGATCGGACTGAGGAGTTTTTGAACCAATCAGGGAGTTCCATGATCTGATCGGCCACTAGACCGATCAGAGGAATTGCTGATCGGTCATGGTGACCGATCAAGGTGAGTCTTGATCGGTCGGTGGTTCTCAGTCTACAAACCATCAGAATTTAGAATCACGATTTCACAAACTCTGATATGTTTTAGAACCAGTTTTCTTTTCAACTCTCAACTACTCCTAAACCCTTATACAATTAGATTTAATCTCTTTGATCCTAAAAAGAGTTTCCCTTAACCAAAATATATTTCCCAAAACAGGTTTGCATACATTCGAACAGAAAATTACTACACATGGATTGAATGTATATTGCTATTTGGTATAATTGAATTAGATAATTTCTTCTTTGTTTGGAAACAAATCTGATCATGGTAGAACTTGACAGATCGAAAACGTCCGCTAGAGGGGGGGGTGAATAGCGATTTGTCGAATACTTCATTCTCTACAAAGTTGTTAGCGCAGCGGAAATACAAATAAAAATAAACTAATCAAGAGAGAACAATGTTAATAAACCAATTTACTTGGTATCCACCCCGGACGGGTGACTAATCCAAGAATCCGTCGGTGGATCAATCCCCGGATAACCTCCGGCTAACTCTGTCGCTCCTTGTGGGTGGAGAAACCTCGCCACAATACTTCGGACGCTATCTGGGCACAAGAGACTACTAACTCACTTTACCCAAGCGAGTTTCGTTAAAAGTCTCAGCCCAAACTGAGTTCTCTTTAAATAGAACTTGGGCTGGAAACCCTCGCTGGCAGTCGACTGCTCCCAGGGCAGTCGACTGCCCCACTCAGAATTCAACCGTTGATAGCCCCAACGTTCGAATCCAGCTGTACACCAGTCGACTGATCCCAGAGCAGTCGACTAGTCCAGGGCCAAATCCATTCTGTGAGTTTTGGCAGTCGACTGGACAACCCCCAGTCGACTGCCCAGCATACTACAGCACTCCTACTCACTTTCTCGGCCCTCCTCCACGTGTGCCTTCAGGTCCTCTCCTTTGGCTTGCCCCTTGAAGTCCTCTTCCACCGGCTATCATCCCTCGGATGCGCACGCAAGTCCTCGACTTGCCTCCATGCCATCCTTCACGTGTTCCCTTTGAAGTTCACTTCCCGGCATTCCCTTGGAGTTCTCCTCCCTCGGCTCTTGTCCCTTGCCTCAGTTGACTCAACATGTGTAACCCTGTACAGCCTACACACTCAACATACACATATGAGAACACAAGAGAAACCTAACTTAAACCTTTTGCCCAAACATCAAAACACTTAGTCACTCCAGACCACAGATTGCCTCCACAATCTCCCCCTTTTTGATGTTTGGCAATATTTTTAAGTTAGGGAAAGCAAGATAGTAGTCGATAGCAAAAACCATGCTAAACAAATGCATATGCAATGCAAACATGGATCCAATCCCAAGGCATCCCACACCTAACCCTCCAAGTTAGGAATTTTCACACCTAACCCTCCAAGTTAGGAATTTTCACACCTAACCCTCCAAGTTAGGACTTTTCACACCTAACCCTCCAAGTTAGGACTTTTCACACCTAGCCCTCCAAGCTAGGAATTTTCACACCTAACCCTCCAAGTTAGGACTTTTCACACCTAGCCCTCCAAGCTAGGACTTTTCCACACCTAACCCTCCAAGTTAGGACTTTCTCACACCTAGTCCTCCAAGCTAGGACTTTTCCACACCTAACCCTCCAAGTTAGGACTTTCTCACACCTAGTCCTCCAAGCTAGGACTTTTACACACCTAACTCTCCAAGTTAGGACTTTTCACCAAAACGGGGCTTTTTAAAGCTTCTCCCAAGCTCCCCCTACATTGGACTAACAAAGACTTTTTAAGAACCTCTCCAAGGTTCCCCTTACGTCAAGAATAGAGCAACCATGCTTCCCCTTAATCTTAACTTCCCTTAAACCTAGGGTTTCTTGCAATGATAAGTTTGGTTTCCCAACTTAAACCCAAACTTCTCCCCCTTTGCCTAACATCAAAAAGAACCCAATAATATCCTAATTTTTGGTTCTTTGAATCCCTAATGATCATAAACAATGTGTACGAGCCTCCCATACACTTGTTTTTCATCATTAAATCCCAAGTTAGCTGCTGGATACCCACACCTGCCTTGACTAGTCGACTGCCCCTGTTGGCAGTCGACTGATACTCTGAAATTCAATTTTTCAGGCCACATTCAGAAATGCGCCAGAAATTTCACAATTCTTCAAAAATTTCCAAATTTCGTGGAGAACTTTGTGGTACCCATACCTACTTGGGAAAAATACATTCCACCATGTATCTATCACCATTCCCAAGTTTGACACAAACCTCAAAATTTTCCTATGAAAATCAAGGCAACTAGGAGGCAACCTCCCCCTTAACCTATGCCTTCTCCCAATTTTCAATTTTCCACGGTGAATTTCTACCCAACTTAACACCATAGACTCAAATTAGGTTCTACCCAACCTAATCACCAAGTTCTTCTCCCTTGGCCACCATTAAAGGATTGCCCCCAAGCAACCTTATCCCTAATGTCAAAGAGAACTCAACAATATCCAACAAAAACCTAAAGGTTTACAAGCACACTTGCTAAGATATGCCCTATCCTAGAAAAATATGATTCCATGAAAATATCAAGTGTGCTTGACTTTTGGTACAATCAAATTTCCTCAAAAGATTGTCATTTGGTATCAACTTTTAAATCCATCTAGAATTCCTTGTGTTTGTTAATTCTAACCATTATCAATTTACACAAGGTATTGTCCTCAATTCTCCCTTTTTGACCTCTAAATCCTAGATACCTAGGGAAACTTATCAATCTTCCTTGATTTTCAAGATATCAACAAAGCCTTATTAAATCATGGGATAACACTTCACTCAAGGAGTATGAAATTACAAACAAGAATTTTAATCCAAAACCATATCCCATAATCCAATTTTGAAATTTCTTGCTATCCAATAGGCCTTTTTTTTTTTACAAACTCTCACTGATCAGTCGACTGCCAAAACTCACAGAGAGATTCTGAGCTTGAGACCAGTGATTTTCAAGTTTTTTAGCCCAATTTCAATAATGCCTAAATAATTTTATAACTCTCCAAAAAATCTGAAATTTTGTAGGGAGATTTGTGAGGTCTGTATCTACTTGGGAAAAATATGTTTCCAAATAAATATACTCCAAATCCCAAGATTGATACAAAATCTAACTCTACCTAAATTGTATCATTTTAACTCTTCCAAAAGTTCTAATTTAGGCTTCTCCTTGATGTATCTTCTCATTTCTGACCATAATACATTTCTATCATGGAATTATGTGGTATTCACACATTGAAACCCAATTTTATCAATTATAGTCTCATTTTCATTCTTTTCTCCCTAAATTCCCTTTTTAATGTGCCAAAACCTAGGATTAAGACTTACCCAAGTCTTCCAACCCTTTTTGGCATAATTCACCTAATTTCCTAGGAGAGAAACTTTTGAGATCTATTTACTATGGACCCCAAAGGCTCCTAGAGCTCTCCCTTGAGCTCTTAGCCCTAGCCACCTCCCTAGGTGACTCTATCCAGACTAAGCCACACTGGTGTGCCCCCGGTGACTCTTGGCCTACAAATCTAACCTTTTTAACCTTGGACACCTTGTCCATGGTTAAGTCTCTTTCTTTCCCTTTGGATGGCACCCCCTTGCCATCCTTGGACTTCTTCTTCTTATCATGATCATATGCCTTCCCAACATATTTCTTTTTGTTGACCTTGGAGACTCTAGACTGGTAACCCAAACCCGATCTATCATAGTTGGGTTTTAAGCTACCCAACACCATGTCTAAGCCCTTAGATCCAACCGTGAATCTTTCTAGGGCCTTTTCTAATGTATCAAGTCTTGCCCTCAAAGCTTGATTTTCCCTTTCTAGAGTTCTAACCCTATAACTCATATGTCCACCTTGGACATTCCTAGATCTAACCTCCTTTCTAGGTACATTTCTTCCCTTCTTGGGATTAGTGCCATGTGTAGGACCGGTGCTGTCGATAGAGGGGGGTGAATATCGATCGAGAAATCTTTGCGGAAATTCGTAAAACTTTCGATCTTTCTAGACTCAGAGCGTTAGTGCAGCGGAAAAGTAAAACAGAAAAATAAAACAAACAATCACAGCAGATACGCGGGATTTATTTACTTGGTTCCCGACCCCCCAGGGTCAGTACGTCCAAGGCCTATGTACTCGGCGTGAGTCAACTATTGGTCTCCTTTCCAGAATTTCTGGAGGCGGAGTAAACCCGTCTTACAGTGCAGAAGTACAATCAAAAAGATAATTAATTACATGCAGAATAATAAAAGCACACCGAACAACAAGGATTTGAAACTCGGCCGATCTGGACCTCCGAACTGCCGCGCACTTCCTCCTGGAGCCTCCTGGTCGTAGAGCCTCGTCTTTAGCGCATTGTCGTCAGTCAGAATGATCAGAATTGCTCTGAAAAGTTGTGTCTGAAGCAGAGGGGTCGAAGCCCCTTTTATAGGCTTCATACGGGCGCCTGTGATGATGGGGGCGCCCCTATAGACTTGGTCAAACTTTATCCCCACGCCAAACTCGTCGCAGCTGATAAAATCTCTGACAGGGCACCCGGACCTCCCAGGCGCCTGAGTGAAGGCCTATCTGTGTTTTGAACTCGAAACAGCAAATACAACTTTCAACTTGGGCGCCTGTATCATCCCGGGCGCCTGAACGGAAGCATGTTCTGCGCTCCTTCGCCGACACACTTTTTCTTCTTTGAGTCAAGCACCCCTATTGATGGGGGTGCCTGATTCCATGGGGGCACCCCTATGGATGGGGGCGCCTGGCTTCCCAACTTTCAGGAGTGTAGTGTGTTGTTTGCTTGCTTTGCCTCCGGTTCTTGGTACCTGCAAGATACACAAATACAAAGCAAATATATACACAATATTAACCGTAAGGACTTGGTTCTAACTTCGGATTTCCATGAAACCCTAGGTCGAACCGACGCAAGTTCTCACCCCTGAGAACGCGCCTTTCACCTACTCCTTTCAGGAGACGGTTGCCACCCCGTCCTTCGGGTGGACTTTTGCTTAGCTTTCGATACTCTCGGATCTCGAGGCGTCCGAACTCTGACTCATCTCTACTTCTGTCCTTAGTCATCGCTCAGCTAAGTTGCTCAGTCCCTCGGACCAAGACTTCGTTGCCAAACCCTAAGTCTTGGACTTCGGTGCCCAATTCCTCGAACCAGGTCTTCGTGCCCAATTCCTTGAACCAGGTCTTCGGTGCCCAACCCTCGGCCAGGTCTTCTTGCCCAGTCCTCGACCAGGACTTAGTGCCCACCTTCCGAACAGGTCTTCGGTGCCCAGCCCTTTTGCCAGGTCTTAGTTCCCAGCTTCACTCACCAGGTCTTAGTGCCTAGGTTAACTAGGACTTTTCTTCACTTTGGTTACTCCTCTCTTAACTCCCCTTCCTTTGTTCAATGTATCACTGACTTAAGTATATTGTCAAACATTAAAATATTTAGAGGAGGACATCACTAATGCAACTTGTACCAACACCATGATCCTTAGATACAAATGTCCTAGGTCTATCATGATGCATTCTTTTCCTAAGGTTATGATCTACCTTGTTAACCCTAGTCCTATCATTATATCTAAAACCATGGTTATGCACAAGTAGGCAATTTTCGTTAATTTTCGCATGCATGGATGAATGATTAATTCTATTTTTATCATGCATAGAGAAACTTAAATTTGAATCAAACTTTGGCTTAAGGTTAGAAGTTACCTTCCTTACCTTTGGAGTTTCTCCTTGATGTGGGCTTCTTCTCTTCTTCCTTTCTTCTTTCTCCCATCTCCTCAAGTGTCACATTTTCTTGAGCTCTTTCTTCCTTGGACACTTGGTGTCGTAGTACCCTAGCTCACCACACGTGAAGCATCGAATCCTCCTCTTCTTCTCTAGGGTTTTTCCAATCCTACACTTTATGTTAGAATTTAATTTAATTGAAATAGGTTTAGAGTGTACCTCCTTTTAACCTTTCAGGCACTTGTCCTTGTAGTGTCCCTTTTTATTGCAACCAAAGCATGTGATGTGCTCTTTCGATTTAGCTTTGGTGGTGGTGGAGTTTAGCTTGACTTCTTCTTCAACCTTGGATGATGTGGATGCTTCCTTTTGTTCCGGTATAGATGAAGGTCTCTCCTCCCCCTCAATCCTTGAGGTGGAGACCTCTTCCTCTTCTTCTCTTGAGGAGGTTGATGATCTTTCACTTAATTCCTCCTCCTTACTTGAAGAGATTGATACTTCCTTTCCTCTTTCTTCTTCTTGGACCACTAAGTCCATTTCCTTGGGCTCTTCTTTTTCTACTCGTATAGGGTTTTCATGAAGCGCTACTGGCTTGCTCCACAATTCCTTAGCATCCCTATACTCACTGATGGACCCAAAAGAGGCTGTCACGAATGTGGGTCTCAAATTTAGATATTTGTAAAGCTGGAAATCCTTTTTGCTAACAAAGATAAAAATGTAGTAAAGGGGCCACAGGTCGTATTTTTCCTAGGGCTAGTTAACGTTGTTTGATTAAAGCTCGAGTTTATGTGTCGTCAAATATTTTTGGGTTTCAAGTAAGAATTGGGTTTGGTTTCAATTAGAAATGAAAATGCAATGAAAAGAAAGAGAACTTAACTAAATAAACTAAACAAGGTAATAGCAACTAAGGAACTCAACCAATAGGAAACCTAATCAACCAATGCAACTTAACCGAATTTGGGAAAATAAATCTGAATTCAAATGCAAAGCAAATGTTAAGCAAATGAATCAAAACAGTGTTGACATTTCCGATTGAAACTAATGCAAAGACTTACTTCGGAAATCAAACTTAAAACAACCAAATGCTAAGCAATCTAAAAGCAGTCCAATACAAAACCAATGCCGAAACTTCACTTGATACAAGTTGCAGGAATTCAAACTGAAATGCAGAAGGAAGAATTAAATTTCAGCGGCAATCAAATTTAAAGCACTAATTCAGAAATGGAATTGATACGCAGAGGGAACAATTTATGTGCCGAAAGATGAACTAAATGCAGAACTATAAACTGATGTGAAGCAACTGATGTGTAGCAAATGAATCGAATGCAGACTTCAGAAGAAAATGAATGCAGAAATGAAACAAGAGTTCAGAACCCAAACTGATGTGCATAAATAAATCAAATGCAGAAATGAA
This sequence comes from Boesenbergia rotunda, assembly GCA_024364735.1. Classification (NCBI taxonomy): domain Eukaryota; kingdom Viridiplantae; phylum Streptophyta; class Magnoliopsida; order Zingiberales; family Zingiberaceae; genus Boesenbergia; species Boesenbergia rotunda. The sequence continues at coordinate 934,424 of JAGFNQ010002480.1, forward strand.
ACGCAGACTTCATAAATCCAATGCAGAAATTCAGAACAATCTGGATGCGAAGCTAAACAAAACAACTGAAATCGAGTGCTCCAATCTAAGGTTCAGATAAGATTTAGCAGAACTAACTTTCACTTGATACAAACTTCAGCAGTTTATAAACTGAATGTGCAGAAATAGAAATTGACACTCCACAAGCTAAGACCAAACACAGAGCACGCCAATCAAGCTGAGATTAAGTGCTCAAATCTAATGTTCGAATTCAATTCAGCAAAACTAAGCTCACTGATACAACATTCAGAAATGCTAAACTTAAAATTGCAGAAATGAAACTAACTTGCAGAAATTGTAAGTTGATATGCAAGAAAGGGCTGATACGCAGATTGAAACCAATTGCAAAAATTGAATTCAAGTGCTTTGTAAATGAGACAAGCTACAATGTAAATTCAGAATATAAAACTAAATCTAGCTTGATACGCAATTCAGGAACTCAAGAGAAGAACTGATACGCAGGAGGAAGAACTGATACGCAGCTACAAAACTGATATGCAAGAACTAAATCATGAAATAAACTGAAATTGAAAACAATTGTTCACTAAACAAGCTCCCTAGCTAATTAACTTGCAGAATTGAAACACTACTTAAAGCAGAAACGATTCAGACAAACTAAATTCACTGAAAACAAAATTCAGAAACTGGAATTGATACGCTGAAATTGAAACTACTGATAAGAACAAGAATTTTCAAAGAAACTAAGCATCGATCCACTCCTTAGCTCAAGTTTTTCTTGCCGTCACACAAGAGCAAGCCACGAACCCCGTAGCTCCACAGATCGCTGGAAAATCAAACTCTATAATCAAATCAACTCGAACTCTGCTTTCTGCTGAAAGAAATCCATCCGATCTCTTCGATCTTGCTGTGTGAGATGGCGATGGTGACGAGGGGACGATCAGAACACTCCAGAGGACCCTCCGGCTAGCTCAGATGGATGAGAATGACACACAGACGAGATCCAAGCAATCAAATGGCAGATTTGATGAAACCCTCATCAGCTCTGTTTTTGGGCGAATTTGAGCTGAAAATCTCACAGAAAAGAAGATCCGACGATCTAGAACTTGATCCAGGCTTTGAATCGATGTGGTCATGCCCTCAAATGAAGAAAACTTGAAGAAGAACAGTGGAAAACTCGAAGAAAACGGAACTGCGGCGAAGACACGACAACGCTGATCGGGGCAGATGGCAGTTTATATCTGTTAACATTGGACGGCTGATATCATTTCAACTCCATCCAACGGCTGGATCTCATCCGATTTGAATCAAACTCTTCAGATCTTGATCAAGGGTCAGGATCTGCCTCTCAGTAGCTCCGATCTTCCAAATTTGCAACGGATGGCTCAGATTAACCTGATCTTTGAATGGACGGTCTAGATCCCTCTGATCTTGATCCAACGGCTGAATGATCTCTGATTTGGATGAAACCTTCAGATCTTGATCCAAGTGCTTGATTAACCTTAACCCCAGCTCGGATTGCCTCAAAGTTCTCAGATGGCCTAGATCTAACCGTTTTTGAATCGGACGGTCCATATTAGTCGATGCTTGATCACTCGATCCGGGTCCACTTCCGACTCAAGTTTGACCCAGCATGACCTAGGTCCATGATCCTTCCAAGCCTACAAAAGTAGATCAACAATTTAGTGGCAAAATAATTCAAATGTATCAAGATTTACAATAAAGCCCAAAATAGAATAGATTCATGAAACCTAGGCTAAATTCAATATTAAGCAAGTAAAATATGGGTCAAATATGGATTTAAGAATCTGAAATGATCAATAAAATAACACTTATCACTCACCAATCCTATCCAAAATGTCATTAGGAAATATGACATTTTACCTTTCTAATACGCGAAATCGTCGTTGTCGTACGAAGGTGGAATCCGGATATCCCATCCTAGCGGACCTTCCCCTTCCATTTTCCTCTAGCGTGTGCTCCCTCTGCGATTAGTCCGATCAAGAGCAGTCCTTCGCTCTGATACCAATTGATAGATCGAAAACGTCCGCTAGAGGAGGGGTGAATAGCGATTTGTCGAATACTTCATTCTCTGCAAAGTTGTTAGCGTAGCGGAAATACAAATAAAAATAAATTAATCAAGAGAGAACAATGCTGACAAACCGATTTACTTGGTATCCACCCCAGACAGGTGACTAATCCAAGAATCCGTCGGTGGATCAATCCCCGGATAACCTCCGGCTAACTCAGTCGCTCCTTGTGGATGGAGAAACCTCGCCACAACACTTCGGAAGCTATCTGAGCACAAGAGACTACTAACTCACTTTACCCAAGCGAGTTTCGTCAAGAGTCTCCGCCCAAACCGAGTTCTCTTTTAATAGAACTCGGGCTGGAAACCCTTGCTGGCAGTCGACTGCTCCAAGGGCAGTGGACTGCCCCACTCAGAATTCGACCGTTGACAGCCCCAACATTCGAATCCAGTGTACACTAGTCGACTGCTCCCAGAGCAGTCGACTGGTCCAGGGCCAAATCCATTCTGTGAGTTTTGGCAGTCAACTGGACAACCCCCAGTCGACTGCCCAGCTTACTACAGCACTCCTACTCACTTTCTCGGCCCTCCTCCACGTGTGCCTTCAGGTCCTCTCCTTTGGCTTGCCCCTAGAAGTCCTCTTCCACCGGCTATCATCCCTCGGATGCACACGCAAGTCCTCGACTTGCCTCCATGCCATCCTTCACGTGTGCCCTTTGAAGTTCACTTCCCGACTTGCCCTTGGAGTCCTCCTCCCTCGGCTCTTATCCCTTGCCTCAGCTGACTCAACATGTGTAACCCTGTACAATCTGCACACTCAACATACACATATGAGAACACAAGGGAAACCTAACTTAAACCCTTTGCCCAAACATCAAAACACTTGGTCACTTCGGACCACAGATTGCCTCAACAGAACTTTAATACTAAAGTAGATTACACTTATACATAGCTAAGTAATTTGACAAATGAATTCCATAAAAATCATTAGCCAAGGGATTATTTCAAAAAAAACTAAAACAATGAAGATCAAAGAATTTAATTTGAATTTTCCATAATTCGTTATATGGATAAGAATTCTTCCCTGATCATGTGTTTGGAGCACCCATTATCAACAACCCATGTTGATAGATGTTACCCCTCAACCAATGCTATACAATTCGAAATATAGAGGATTTAGGTACCCAAATTTTGGGACCTAAAGAATCTTTAACACATGATTTAGGCACCCAAGCCTTAATCATTTTCTTCTTAACTTTTTGAACCCTAGAAGTATTTTGTGATCTAAATTGGGTTCTTGACATTAATGACATGAAACTTGGTTCTTTAGGTTGATAACCTAAACCAACCTTGTTGCAAACCACTTTTTGAGAATTAAGTATCATATCTAATGTTCTAGAGCTAGTTGAAAACTTTTCAAGAATATTCTTGAGTTTTTCAACTTCACTCCTCAAGGTCTTGTTTTCATTCTCAAGAGACTCATTTTGCAAATCACTAATTACCTCATCCTTAGAGGTTTTTAATTTTTCTACTTCGAATTTCAATGACTTAACCTTGTTCTTATAATTTTTGAGCAAGTTCGTCAAGCAAGCTATTGTTCTATAGCATTTATCTAATTCGGGAGAAATTACCTCTTCATCATCCGAAGATGATGAAGTCGCGGTTGAGAAGTCGCTTGATTCGTCTCCACTCTCCTTGGTTGACTCTTCTAAGGCCATGAAGGCCACGTGACAGTAGCTCTTCTCCTCCTCCTTTTTGTCCTTCTTCTCCTTCTTCTTCTTTCTTCTGTCCCCTGCCACAAAAGCCACACCTTTCTCCTTTGGGCTTTGGTTAGAGATCTCATGTAGTTCCATTTCACAAAATAAATCCTCTAACTTAACAAAGGACAAGTCCTTGGAAACCTTGTAAGCATCCACCATGGATGACCACAAGGCATTCCGCGGAAAGGATTTAAGAACATACCTTACAAGGTCGCGATTTTTGACCTTCTCATTGATGGAATGTAGACCATTGAAGATCTCTTTGAATCGTCCATGGAGTTCACTTACTTTTTCATTTTCTTCCATGGAAAGGTTTTGGAGTTGGTTGAGAAGCAAATCTTTCTTGGCTCTCCGGGTATCTTGAGTTCCTTCATGGAGCTCAATGAGCTTGTTCCATAGGTCTTTGGCAGTGGTGAAGGGGCCAACCTTGATCAGCTGCTCCTTGGTCATCCCACACTATAGGGTGACAACAGCTTTCGCATCGGCTTCCCCTTTTCTTATCTGCTCTGCCGACCACCTTGAAAAGTCCAGCTCTTTTCCCTCAGCGTCTCTTGGAGGGGTGAATCCCTCCTTCACCGAGAACCACATTCTGATATCCATCTTGAGGTAATACTCCATCCTCGACCTCCAATATTGGAAATCAGCCCCATCGAAGAACGGAGGTCGGTTAGTGCTGAAGCCTTCCCTCATCGCCATCGTTGTTAGCTCTCGGATGTTAAGCTGTTTGAAAGAGCCCCAGGCTCCGATACCACTTGTTGGATCTTGGATGGCTAGAGAGGGGGGGTGAATGTAGCCAGACACAAACTTTTGGCTCTTTTAGCTTTTCTGCGATCAGGGATTAGCAGCGGAAACAAACACAGAAAGAACAAACAGAACCGAAATACAAAGATAGAAATCGAATCAGTCGCTAACTCAAATGGTATACAAGGTTCGGGGATAACTTGCCCCTACTCCTTGGCGTGCCCGTAAGGTGGGCGATCCCTTGATCGTCGGCAGATCAAGCCTCGGAACTTCCGGATAGAATCAAGCCTCCTTCTTGATGGAGAAATCTCTCCACAGTAGTCTCAAGATGATATGAGGTTGAGTACATGAGACAATGAGAAGAATAGCTCACACAGATCTCACAGGAACGCTCAAGCAAGAAACTACACAGAGAGCTCAACACCATAGCAAAACACTTCTCAAGTTTTCTGTTCGTTCTCATCACTCCTCTGCTTCCCAGTTTCTTCTTAAACTTCCTCTCATCGTCGCCAGGCTTCGTCAGCACCCACTGAGCGACAGCCTGACCCACTGACCTCCACTGAGTACTCAGCCCACTGAAGACCTCTCCATCTGAGCCTCCGGTCAGTTGCCAGCCGCGCCAGAAGCCGTTCAAACCTGAGAAGAGAAAACAGCCAAACCTGTCGGACAGAAAGTCTCCAGTTGACCCTCCTCATTCGTTTGAATCATCCCTATCTCACCTGCAAACTCATCAGAGGATTAGCAACGCATATCAAAAGGAAATCAGCATGTATCAGAAGAGATCAGAGTGATTCAGAGCAATCTGATAACGTTTTCAAATTAGACCGGGTGCATGTTGACATGGATACGGGTTCGTAATTTTAAAATTTAATTACGTGCAGCGGAAGGTTTAGCATAAATAATTTCTCAAATTATTTTAACCACGTATCTAGCATGCAACCTTATGTTGTGGAGACATGATCATACATTTAATATTTTGCAGAAAGTAAATTAATTTACTTAATACCTCGCGTAACTCGTAAAAAGGGACGAGATCCAACCATAGCGTCCCTTGGAAGCTTCGCCTCTATTCGCATCGACGCCGGGTTTTCTTCGGGATGACTTCGCAAAGCCACGAGTTTCGTGCCGACAAGAACTACTAGATTCTCCAAAGGCACGACAAGAATACCAAGAGAGAGATGGAAAACTAACCACCAAACGAAGAACGGAATCAAGATTCCGGGAGGAAGGAAGGAGTCGCGCCCACTTCTTCTTCTTCTTCTTCTTCGGCTTCATCTTGGTGGTGGAAGCTCACGGCAAAGGGGGAGGGCTCTAGGGCCGGCGGCACTAGAAGAGGGAGAGGGGGAGAAGGAGAGGGAGAGAGGCTAGGGAAGAATCCTTGATCTCTTAGATTAATTTCCAAGCCTTGCCTTGTTACCTTTATATAGTAGTCTCTTAATCGCCAAGTCTCCTCTTAACGGAATAAATTTTTCATAAGAAATTTATCTTATAAATTTTTCTATGAATTATTCCGTTATGCCAAGTTTTTATTATAACTTAATTTATAATAAAAACAACCATGTCTCCCCTTTTATTATGGAAAGAAATTTCTTTATATAAATTTCTTTATCATGGTAAATCAATCCATTATTGATTTTATAAAATAAAATAAACCATTTCAAGGTTTATTTTAATTTTCATGATAAATAAATCTCTTTATATAAATTTCTTTATATAAATTTCTTTATACAAATTTCTTTATGCATAATTTTATAAGACAAACCACGCGCGGTTTATTTTATAATTTTGAACCAAACAATTTGGTTCTTCCCTCTTATTGTGGCCGGCCAAACAAAGAGGGAGGGGACCCTCTTTGGCCGACCAAACCCAAGCCACGATCTCACGAATTAAACTCATTTAATTCATTCAATAAATCTTCAAAAGACTTAGCCATTTTATGCTTCCGATGTGTCTCTGAAAAATTCAGATTTGACTTATCTCTCTTGATTGGAAAATCATATTTTCAACTCGTTTTAAATCCCTCGGACTACTCGTAGTGCGTGTGACTAAATAGGCTTTCGATTTATGTTGGTCGTCTATAATTAACCAATTATAGAACGATCATGAGTGGCACCTAGTAGTACATCATGATCCCCAATTAATCGAAAGATCAACGGTTGACCTCAGAAACTATTCTGAAACCCTTCAGCAGCTTTAATGAATCGTGCCTCATTCCCTTCACCATCTTATACCCACTTGGTTCAGGACACGGTCTATGTGTGTCAGTCCCCACTAGGCTGACTACGTCACACCTAGCCCAAGCAATGTTTTTCTCGTCCTACGGATTCTAATTACTCTCATGTTTCTGAGAGATTCATACTCTGAACATGTGATGCTCTGGCCAGAGGCTTTGAGTAACAATCCGACGATAGGCCTTGGGTATACACCTCCTCGCAAGGAGTGGTGAATCCTTTGTAGGCTGTTCAAACATCTTCGGGCACTTCGGCTTATACCCAACCATCCTGGGTCCACACCTCCTTAGAGATGCTTGCTTAAGATGTCAAAGTATAAGTCTCCATGACCAAGATGACTTGAACACCGCAAGTCAAAGGAACATCGCACTTAAGCTGCAGTAAGAACTTCATTGACATATCTATATGTAGATTACCATATGAAGTCTTACAGCTAGTCACTCCAATGAACTAGTTCCCTTAACTAGCATTCATGTTTATCTCCGGACATCCCAACGTCACCAGCCAGTGAGAATCAGCTGATTAGAGAATAACTCATGCTAGTCTCAAGAGAATTGATAGTGTCCGTATTTATCAATTCATCGACTAGGGACAATTTCAATACTTCATAATTGCACATGTAGAGATAATCACTAGTTGTGAATTCATCACAAATTCTCTCATGCTGTGAATTGTATTGCGGACATTTAGTAAATGAGTTTAAGATCTCAATCAAATACACGAACATGTATACTCAAATAGTGAATATTCATTTATTAAAGTAAATGATTACAATCATAAGGCGATTGCCTTAGGACACTTCTCTCATATTACTAACAGTTTTCAAATTAAAGTTCAGACATTGATCGGTCACCCTGACCGATCAGTGAGGATCCTGATCGATCAGGCACTAGCCTGAATGATCCAGTGACTCCCTGATCGGTCATACTGACTAATCAAGGATTGGGATCGGTCACCTTGACTGATCCACTAGATGACTGCAATGCAAAGCACAAACCTGCAGGCTCCTTGACCTGATCGGTCACCTGACCGATCAGGTTGTGCCCTGATCGGTCATGGTGACCGATCAGGTCACTCCTGGACCGATGGAGACCCATCCTGATCGGTCCAGGAGGACCCTGATCTGTCCAAGTGACTGATCAAGGTTTCTCCATCCCTCATTCTAATCCTTGCTGATCCGTTCACCAGAACGATCAGTAGCCAAACAGAAACCATACTGAATGTTTCTGTTCTCTCCCTGATCGTTCACTAGAACGATCAGACTTGCCTGGATCGGTCACCAAATCGATCCACAACAAGGAGTTCATGCCAACTCCCTGATCGGTCTCCAGACCGATCCAGCTCCGACCAATTCAACCCTAAGTCCCAAGAACAGGCTCCCTAGCCTTCTCTGACTCATGCTCAGTCCCTCGGACCAAGACTTCGTGCCCAGCTTCACTCACCAGGACTTTATTCAACCTAGCTTCACTCACTAGGACATAGCTTCACTCACTAGGACATGGCTTCACTCACTAGGGTTTCGATCACCTAGCTTCACTCGCTTGGACCCGGCTTCACTCACCGGGATTTCAGTCACCTGGCTTCACTCACCAGGACCCGACTTCACTCACCGGGATTTCAATCACCTGGCTTCACTCACCAGGACCCGGCTTCACTCACCGGGATTTAAGTCACTTGGCTTCACTCACCAAGACCCGGCTTCACTTATCGGGATTTCAATCACCTGGCTTCACTCGCCAGGACCCGGCTTCACTCACCGGGATTTTATTCACTTGGCTTCACTCACTAGGACCCGGCTTCACTTACCGGGATTTCAATCACCTGGCTTCACTCACCAGGACCCGACTTCACTCACTGGGATTTCAATCACCTGGCTTCACTCGCCAGGACCCGGCTTTACTTATCGGAATTTCAATCACCTGGCTTCACTCACCATGACCTGGCTTCACTCACCGGGATTTCATTCACTCCGTGCCCAGTCCCCGACCAGGACTGAATCCGAATTCACTCAACCAAACTTAAATCGGTGTCAACACCAAAACAACAATCGGGCCAGCACTATCAGCTCGCCCACCCTAGTACTAGATTGTGCAAGTTTCAATCAAGTCTAGGTCCTTAACTAACCATTCTTAATCCTTAAGCATGACAATTTATAGAAATTAAATAAACATGCAATCAAACAATCAGGGAAGCATGTAAAGTTCATCTAATAATAGAAATGATCTTTTTATTGGCTCCCCTTGGATCAACACCTCGATATGATCTATCTATGTAGTGAATTTGATCCTTTGGGGTCCAATAGTGGTTTAGTCTGGCTTGATTAGTCAAGCTCAGTTTTGGGACCTATGTTTGGACTCGGATGCTAGTACGGTTCATAATTGAATAGTACGATCTATATTGCGAGTTAGTTTTAAATACAAGTCCGGATTGGTTGAGAACAGTTTTATGCTTTCGAAGAATCATATCAAGATTCTTGGAACTCAGTGTAAATCATTCTAGGGCTTCTCTAAATTCCTTGACTTGAGTTTTCAGAGAAGAATTCTCTTCCTCAAGTTATTGGACTTGAGTTGAGGTTCCTCCCTAAACTGACTCAGTCAAGAGACTTAAGTTAGCCTCCGCCTTAAGGGCATTAACCTCCTTTTGGAGACACTTAACACGGATGTTGTACTTAGGCAACTTGTGAGATAGATAAGAGATTAAATCATACAATTCGAGCTCGGAATAACCACTTACAGTGAGTAGGCCTTTTTTGGAGAGGGAGATCGATCCATTGCTTTACTCTGGTTCCACTTCTGACTCGGACTCGATGTTGACTTCGTCTCAATGCAAGGAGGTTCTGTTAGGATCTTACCGTTTGCTAGAGGGGGTTGAATAGCAATTCTCGATTCTTCTTCCTACAATGTTAGCGTACGCAATCGGAAATAGTAATAACAAAACCAAACAATCGCTAACACGTCACCTTTACATGGTTCGGAGATAAAGCTCCTACTCCACGGTTGTCCGTAAGGTGGACAATTCCGATCCGTCAGTGGATGACTCCCCGGAAGACCTCCGGCTAGCTCGTGTAGCTCCTTGTGGGTGGAGAAACCTCGCCACAATCCGGACAACACTTCTGAGCACCAAGACTACTAATTAGTCTTTAACCAATTAAAGTCAATTTCGTCAAGAACTCTTAGCCAAAACCGAGCTCCTTTAAATAGTGCTCTTGGCTGAAATGACCGTTACTAGCCAACTGGTCCATTACCAGTCGACTGGTCCCACTCAAATTCGACCGTTACAGCTTAACGTTCGAATTCCCAGCTGCCACCAGTCGACTACCCCATTTGCAGTCGACTGCCCCATTTGCAGTCGACTGATCTTTCTATGGTATACACTAGTCGACTGATCAAGCATCAGTCGACTACCAACCCTCTATGCCTAGGGTTTTCCTTCTCGAGTACAATTCTCTTAGCACTCGAACCCTCACAACTTAGTCCCAGGGTTTCCCTACCCGAGTACAATCCCTCAGTACTCGAACCCTCACAACTCAGTCGATTCTTCATCCAGCAGCCTCGAACTGTTGCCTTCAAGCCCTCTTCGACTTTGGCCCTCGTCCCTCAGATGCACACACAAGCCCTCGGCTTGCCTCCATGCCATCCTTCACGTACGCCTCGAAGTCCGCTTCCCTCGGCTCATCGTCCCTGCTTTGTCCATGGTCCCTCGGATGCGCACACAAGCCCACGGCTTGGCTCTATGCCACCCTTCACCGTACCCGAAGACGTCCAACCAAGGCTATGTGTATTTTGCAAACCTGCACACTCACATACACATATCAAATACAAGGGTGAACCTAACTTAAACTCTTTGCCCAAACATCAAAACACATGGTCACTTCGGGGCATAGATTGCCCCAACAATCTCCCCCTTTTTGATGTTTGGCAATACGTTTAAGTTAGGGAAAACAAATAGTAAAACAAAGCTACTAACCATTTGGGCTTACGTTGCCAAGGCTTCAACTTGGACTTACACCGCCAATGCATATGCAATGCAAACATACGTTGATCCTATCACAAGGCATCCCCACACCTAACCTCCCCAAGAGTTTAGGACTTTTACCAAAACGGGCTTTTTAAAACCTCTCCAAGGCTCCTCCTACATTGAACTTACAAAGGCTTTTTACAAACCTCTCCAAGGTTCCCCTTACACCAATACCGGAGCAACAATGCTCCCCCTTTACCTAAGCTCCCCCTAGACCTAGGATTTCTTGCAATGCCATGTTTGGTTTCCCACTTAAACCTAACACTTCTCCCTCTTTGCTATACATCAAAAAGACTCCAGCAACTTTCCTCTTATTTGATCTTTTAACCTCTAATGACCATAAACACAGTGTACTAACCCTCCATAAGATTACACACTTGTTTTACATCATTTGGACACCTTTTGATTGCTGAAACACCACTTTCAGACTCTACCAGTCGATGCCCCCTGGACCAGTCTACTGGCACCCTGAAAACCCCATTTTCAGCATTTCTGACCCAATTTCAGAAATGCACTAGAAATTTCATAAATCTCCAAAAATTTCCAAATTTTGTAGAGAGGTTTGTGGTACCCATATCTACTTGAGAAAAATACATCCAAACATGTATCTATCACCATTCCCATGATTGACACAAAATCCAAAACTAGCTAAATGGTTCAATTGAACCTTGACCTAAAGTCCTAGTTTTGACCTCCTCTTGATGTCTCTGCCCATACCAACCCACAATGCATCCCTAGTATTGATTTATATGATATTTATACATCAAAAACTAATTTTCATGTAATATGACCCCAATGTCATATTTCCATGCATGATACACAAATCCAAGGTGCCAAAACCCACGAATTGAGACTCAAGTCCGTCTCCAACTCCCTTGGCACACTTCATGACCCATCTAGACTTCCGAGAGGAATCCTCCCGGGATCCATAAACATGGGTCCCAACTTGGCTCCTAGAGCTCCCCCTTGAGCTCTTAGACTTAGCCACCTCCCTAGGTGACTCAACAAACGCTAGACCACAACGGTGTACTTCCGGTGATTCTTGGTCTACAACCCTAACCTTCTTAACCTTGGATCCATTGTCCTTAGTTAAGACTTTTTTCTTGCTTTTAAATGACACCCCCTTGTCATTTTTTGACTTCCCCTCCTTGCCATAGTTATATGCTACCCTAATATATTTCTTTTCATTGGCATCGGAGAACTTAGATCGGTATCTTAACCCCGATCTATCATTGTTGGGTTTTTGACTACCCAACATCATACCTAAACCCTTAGATTCAATAGTGAATCTATCTAGGGCCTTTTCTTTTCATTGCCCCATTTGCAATCGACTGATCTTTCTATGGCATACACCAGTCGACTGATCAAGTATCAGTCGACTGCCAACCCTCTAAGCCTAGGGTTTTCCTTCCCGAGTACAATTCTCTCAGCACTCGTACCCTCACAACTTAGTCCCAGGGTTTCCCTACCCGAGTACAATCCCTCAGCACTCAAACCCTCACGACTCAATCGACTCTTCATCTAGCAGCCTCGAACTGTTGCCTTCAAGCCCTCTTCGACTTTGGCCCTCGTCCCTCAGATGCACACACAATCCCTCGGCTTGCCTCCATGTCATCCTTCATGTACGCCTCGAAGTCCGCTTCCCTCGGCTCATCGTCCCTCCTTTGTCCATGGTCCCTCGGATGCGCACATAAGCCCATGGCTTGCCTCCATGCCACCCTTCACCGTACCCGAAGACGTCCAACCATGTCTATGTGTATCCTGCAAACCTGCACACTCACATACACATATCAAATATAAGGGTGAACCTAACTTAAACTCTTTGCCCAAACATCAAAACACATGGTTACTTCGGACCATAGATTGCCCCAATAGGTTCGAGTGGGCCAGTTCTTACTCGTCTGACTGCTATGAGGAAGACTCGTCCCATGTAGGGATGGTAATGGGGCAGATCGGGTATGATTCTATATCCTCTGTACTCATACCGATCGGGTATCAGATATCCATCCCGGTACCCATATTCATTAAAGCATCAAATATATTCTATATTAATAAATTTTCTTTTTAATATCCATCCCCATACCCATATCCATTAAAGCATAGGATATCCATCCCCATACCCATGTCCTAGTTCTCCCATCCCACGAGTTCTCTATGACCATCGAGAGGTAGCTAAAGACTGGTTTGGATGATAATCCACATATCCACCTGAGTTTTCAGGTAAACCTCCATTTGACTCTACCGATAGCCAAAATCTTCGCCGGAGAAGATAGGTGGACGAGCGGTGCTATAGCGTTCTTGTTGGGCCATCGAGAGAGAATGTTAAATTCGACACTTTTGACTAGGTCCCGAAATTTTTTTGAGAGTGACGGAGGAGGGTCTAGGGTTTCCAGGACCCAAACCATAGATCTAAAGGGGGTTAGGGTTGAGATATCTAAAGGTTTGAGGGGTTATATGGAAAAAGAACCTAGGGCTAAGGACCTATTTCAGATTTGAGGGAATAGAAGGACTAATATGGAAAATGCCACTACCTCATAAGCTGCCATTTTCCCCGTTTCTGTGAGCCCTAGCGTGTAGCCAACCCACAACTTCTGCCTCTTGCGAATTCTTCATCGTAGCTGAATCCCGACGCCACACCTCTCCTTTCGATCCCTCTCCCTTCCCTTTGTCTCCTTGCATCTCTACCCCTTCCTCTCGGATCGCCGATGAAACATCATCGCTCGATCGTTCGGCGTGGGCAAACCGTTGGTCTTTTGCTTCCCTGTCCCGTAGACGAGTGGGAGGCTAGGGCTTGGAACGTGAGCTGTCATTGCTACTCACCTCTCCGTTTGAGCTGTGCCCTAGCTCCGAACCGTGGCGCCACCTAGATCTAGAAGATAGTCGAGCTCACCTCTTGGTTGTTGTTCTACTAGTATGGGAACGAGGGATGGTTGACGGCACAAAATCAGGTAAGCTCTAGATCTAATCTCTAGCTGCTGCCGATTGAATGGTGGAATTCGAGATTGTTGGATTTAGATGCATATTCTATGGTGTAGTGGTTAAAATGATTCCGCAACTGTTTTCCCGTGTTTGATCCTTCATTACCTTGGATTCTTGTGTACAAATCCGTTGGGGAACATGATTTTGAATCGAAATTATAGCTGAATTGGTGTTCAATTAGGTTTTGGTAGAATTCCTTTCTTCCTAGGTTTGGCTGTTGTTGGCGCTGGGTTCTACTGTGAGGAAATTGCAGCGTAGAGCAAAGCTGCATGAGGGATCCTGTTCGTGCCAATCCCAGGTATGAATGGTAGATCTTTGGTTTGTAGTTGCTGGATTGATCCATGAATCAGAGGTTGAGTATGAATTAGTTGGTGTTTGATGGCATATTAGATTTCAAGCTAAATTTGGGTTACAATCTCTCATTCCCTGCTCCATGCTCAGGGCCAAATTTGGAGTGGCTGTGGAGAGCTGGTTGGCTCAAGTAAGAGTTGGATTGAGTTTTGGCCTCAATCCTGTTTTGAATTGGAAGCTAGATATAGTTCTATTTGTGTTATGGTTTTGGATATAATTGTTGAGTAGTGGAGTTAATCATGTGTTTTGGATGTGTATCCTTTGTGTTCCAACCCTTATCGTGGACTCCTTGGGTTGGAGTTCAATTGGGTGGTTGAGACGGTGTAAGTTGTCCCATATTGAGGCCTAGTGAGGACTAGGGATATTACATTCGAGTTTAGACCTAATAATTAACCAAATCTTTGATAGATCGTTGACGGTGCTAGAGGGGGGTGAATAGCACTTTTCGTAGAATTCTCTACAACATTGTTAGCGCAGCGGAAACAATAATATGCAAAGGACAAGAAATAACAATGCTAACAATCGGAATTTACTTGGTATCTACCCAAATGGGTGTCTAATCCAAGGATCCACGCACGTACTCCACCTCCATTATGACAAATCTCCTTCAGGTGGAGAAACCTTTACAGCGGTGTTGTCTTCCTCTTTACAGAATACAATGATTGGAGAGAGAGGAAGATGAGTAGACTTTTTTCATGAGCAGCACTTCGTTACAGTACGAAACCGTATCGTTCACATGCAAAAAGGTCCTCTTTTTATAAGAGAACAGGACAAACTCGCAGTCTGTCCAGACCCGCACCAGTCGACTGGTCTAGCATTAATTGCTAGCCAACGGCTAGTTTTGGGGTGTTACCAGTCAACTGCCCTTGGGGTAGTCGACTGGTCCGAGGCTGAAAACTTTCTGTGAGTTTTGGCAGTCGATTGCCCTCTGGCCAGTCGACTGCCCTGCCTCTCAGCTCAGTTTCAGCCACTCTGAACCTTCTCCTTCACGTGTGCTTTCATGTTCACTCCCTTAGCTCGCCCCTTGAAGTCATCTTCCTCTGGCTCTCGTCCCTCAGATGCGCACACAAGCCTTCCCTTGGCCTGCCTCCATGCCACCCTTCACGTGTGCCCTTGAAGTCCACTTCCCGGCTTGCCCTTGGAGTCCTCCTCCCTCGGCTCTCGTCCCTTCGATATGTTCACCATGTGTGATTCTCCAAGTCCTGCAAACTCAATCACACATATCAAATACAACATAACACCCTTACCTTAAACATATTCACACACACACATCAAAACCATGATCTTCCAATCATTCTAGGGTCGATTGCCTCAACATCTCCCCCTTTTTGATGTGTGGCAATATGTTTAAGTTTAGGGATAAAATACCAGTCAACAATAACAATAAAAGCAGTAGCAATTGAAAAGTATAAGACATATCAAAAACCTAAGAGGTATCCTCCCCCTTAATCCATGTCTTTTTCTATTTTCAATTCTACTCATGATCCAAGTTAAGTTTCAAGTCTAACTTAACACTAAACAACATTAACAAAGTGTATAAGACATAGTAAAGCCTAAGAGGTACCCTCCCCCTTAACCTATGCCTTTATCCATTTCAATTTTCAAGTTATCCAAGATTTAAGTTAAACAACTAACTTAAACAACCCATTTTAAGTCAAAGATCCAACTTAAACCACCCATTCTCCCCCTTTGACACCATCAAAATGATTGCCTCAAGAAACCCAACTCTATGGCATCAAATGAAAGAAAGTTGGATTTCTAAAAACAATTTCAGAATCTGAAAGCAGGCGTGCCAGTCGACTGATACGCTATCAGTTAGATTTTTTAACTTTTCTGCTGAATTTCAGAAACATCAAGGAAAATTCAGAAAATTTCAAAAATTATAAAATTTTGTAGACATGTTTGAAATGATATACTTTATCAAGGAAAAATATTAGTCCATATAAAATTTCAAATATGCTTGACTTTTGATAAAAACTCAAAATCCTTGAAAACCACTAAGTTTTGTATCAATATTACAACCTAATTTTGAAATCATATATCTTTCAAAGGTATGGCAAAGCATAGAAAACATAAAATGGTTTTCAAAGGTTTAAAATGTCCAACTATGATCTTTGGGGAAAGTGTCTATTGATTAAACACTTGTCTTCCCCATAGTTGGTCTAGTGTTCATATTTTGATACTTTTAATTATTCAACAATATGCCACAAGCACAAGTGAACCAAATGTATCACC